>CAXKVX010004707.1:0-24124 GCA_964058865.1 Eleocharis quinqueflora
AACTCATGTTCTTGAAGATAAACAAATATTCCAGTAAATCTGTTCTCTCTAAGATCTTCTTGTTGGTTCTAGTTGTGTAATTTCTTGAGGTTCATGAACATCGTTACCAAATTTCGAATCTCCCACAAGCGCTTGGTCATTTACATCATCCAAGACAATGTTGTTATTTGGGTATGATTTGGGTCCATTTTTGTTCATGTTATCTTGTGAATTTTGAGAAGTGAGTGTAGTTTGCCTATTCATGGTATCATAATTCTGACAAAACTCGAACTTTGGTCCAAAGTCTCATCATCATTCTTTTCTTCCTCAAAATACAATCTTTTGCCATAGCTCCCCCACAAACTCATTATCTCGAAAAATTTAGCACGTACTGACTCGAAAACTGCATGTTCAGTTGAATTGTAAATTTTATATCCTCTTGATCTTTCAGAATATCCAATAAAGTAGCAACTAACTGTTTTTTCTTCCAATTTCTTTTCATATGGTCTATAAGGCCTAGCTTCTGCTAGACAGTCCTAGATCCTGATGTGATTTAAACTAGATTTGTACCCAATCCAAATCTCATATGAGGTTTTTTTAGTTGCTTTAGTTGGAACTTTGTTGAGTGTATATGCTACAGTCTTTAAGGCTTCCCACACAAATTCTCAAGTAGAGTAGTACGAGCAATCATACTTCTCACCATGTCTTTAAGAGTGCGATTGCGCCTTTCAGCAACACCATTCATTGCAGGTGAACCCGGCAATATATATTATGGCACAATCCCGTACTCTTTCAAGTATTTTGCAAAAGGGTCTTGGACATTGTTCTCCCGGACCGTCATATTTACTGTAGTATTTATCATCACGATCAGATCTAATAGTCTTTATGCGTTTGTTAAGTTGTAACTCAACTTCCACTTTATAACTTTGGAACATGTCTAATGCTTCAGCCTTTTTTAAAATCAAGTATATATGATCATATCTTGCATGATCGTCTATGAATGTGATAAAATACATATGACCATTTTTTGTGGCCTTTGGAAAAAGATCACAGATATCAGTATGTATCAATTCTAAGACATCATTAGTCATTTTGGCATCATACTTGCGTTTATTAGTTTGTTTTCTCTTTATGCAATTTACACATTCTTTTAAGTATGTGAAATCTAAAGGTTGGAGAATATCATTAGACACAAGGCGTTCGATTCTTTTCATAGATTTATGTGTCAAACGCTCGTGCCATATTGCAGCTGAATTCTCTTTAGTTAATTTACGCTTTCTAGTATCAACGTGTAGGACTTCTGAGTGTGAAGTGTATATTTCAAGAAAATAAAGATTATCATAAGAAGACGAAGAACAAAAAGCAACTTGTTTGAATTCCGAAACAAACTGAAATTTTCATTACTAAATGAACATACATAGACAGTGGCGTAACCAGAATTTTTTTGAGAAGGGGGCCTCACTAAATTTTCATGATATCAATTTTAAGTTCATGTTACACAACTAAATGATAAAATATCAATAATTATAAGTAATCTTTTACATTTAAATAAATATATAACAAAAATATTATATTAAATAGTAAAACACCTAATTGAGGAAACTTTCTTCGTGTCTTCAAGTCAAAATGAATCATCAAAAAATCTATATAGAAAAAATGAAGAAATAATATTATAATGAATTCATATATCACAATATTAAATAAATTTTAGTTAGAAGACATACCACTAATTATTAACTTGAGATAGATGGAATTTTTGAGTCTTCATGTTTTGAAAATGTTGTAAAATCCTTTCATCATTAATAGCAGCAAAAATCCTCAATTGGTTTGCGAAGTTCTGAATCGGCAATTATGTCACTCGCATTAAATTCAACACATGCTTTCTTTTGCGAACTCCTTTTCTCAGATTTTTAATACTTTTCCATTCTTGTAATTTCAAATATCAAGTTAATTTTGCAATACCAGTGATAGTCTAGTAAGCTAATTTTGTTGAACTCTATTAAACAAAAATCAATAGCATTGAGGGTCAATTGAATATTTGGTCGATTGGGTTCAATCGGCCAATCAAATACTTGTCTTCAAAATCTTTTTTCCCACAAATTGCAAAGCATATTAAATTAAAAAATAGCATTATCATAAATAAATTTCACACTAGTGTATTCATATGCATTTTACTGTTATTGTTCATGCACGCATGAGTCATGACTTGACTTCAAATTTCAATTAAAATCTTTTTGAATTTTTTATCTTTTTAAATGAAACTTGTATAGATGACATCACGACAAGAATTGAGTTGACGAGACAAATAATAAAAAGTTTAACTTAATTAAATTATTCAACACTTATGGTGCCTGGTGCATCATTGAAACATTTTTTGCTTATTGCCTTATTGGCCAAGGCCTGTTAGAGTCACGTGACTCAATCAAACACCTAAGGGGCAAGACTCAAAATCAAAACAAAATCAGACACAGAGTACATCAAGCACAAATAATATAAACTATAGGCCTATACTTGAGAGAAGAGTTCGTACAACAGTGCCACAGTGCAGAACTCGCAAGTCGCGTCTTCACGAAGATGGAGATAACTCTTCGTAGTTCGTATTCAATTACTTATATGCTTATTTTGCATAACGATCCAAGAAAATTTTAATTTGAGAAGGGAGCCGGAATTTTTCTATCAATAAACTCCTGTGAAATATTACAGGCCAAACCCAGGGCCTGGGCCCTGGTGTGCCCTCCCGCTGAATCCGTCCCTGTACATAGACATTTTTGTTCAAATAAGAAATATAAATTAGGTTCCTTCTAAAGATGGAACCACTAATACATCAACATACAAATAAAATCCAGTTCTTTACAATAATCTAAATTTTTCCATGCCTTCAACTTCAACCTTCTTCCCATTTCCTATATAAATGTAGTGTTCAACCTTTCTTGGCTTTTGGAGGTTTAGGTAGTCCCGCATAGATATATTGATGTTAGATGTTGAACCTGAGTCCAACCACCAAGAATATCTAGATACAGTACTTAAATTAACTTCAGAACAATCTAAGTCAAAACATATACCTTTCTTCTTCAACCACGAATTGTAGTTGGAGCAGTTTATGTCTCCAAGCTTCTTGCAGAAATGACAAATGGTCTTGTCTTATGATTTCTCAGAAGTATTATCATTTTTCTACTTCTTATTGTTGTATGCAGCTTCCTTAGTGAGTTCTTTTCCTTTTCTGTTCTTATGCTTTTTCTTTCCCTTAGAATTAGGTGTTACAACATGATCTTCTTCTCCCTTAGCTAATTTTTGCCTCTCCTCTTCTTGTACCAACTAAGCTTCAAGCTCAATCACTGATCAAGTTTTCTTGAGACAATTGTAAGTCATACTGAATTGACTATAAGAGGGCGGGAGAGACATTAAAATATATTCAATGAGAATTTCATCAAAGATGTTGAAATCATGCGACAAAAGTGCATGTTGGAGCTTAATCATCTTAGTGATGTGCTCCCTGATTCTAGTCTTGCCCTTATACTTTAAAGAATTAAGGTTGACCATGAGTGTACGAATCTGTGTTCTTTTACTCACGACAAACTTGTCTTGTAGGGCAGCTAGGTACTCTTTAGCGCCGGACTCTTTATCAGGTATACAACCTTATAGTGTCTCATGGGTTGTCATCTTCAGATCATTATGCACATCTTATTGTTATGTTCTCATTCCTCAATGTCAGCTTTCTCTTGTGGTGTTACCATCCCATCCTTATCAGTTGGCTTTGGGCAATCATAACGTAGTACACTATCATACTTCATCATACCCATAAACAACCTTAGCTTGATTTTCCATAGCTTGAAATTTGTCCCATTCAGATACGGAATATGATTTATAATTGCCTAAGAAGTTTTGAAAAACAAGGAATGTATTAGTATATGTGTCATGTTCTTAATCATAATTTTATTTATAGTCTATTCAAAGGCTTTGACAAGGAACTCTTAACTTTTTCCATTACTTTCATATTAAACCAACAATACTATCCAACATGAGGCATCTTTGGATGTAGTCAATATTCTTAGGTATTTTGGTGTTATGCACAAATTATATATCCAATGGGCTCTTTTGTCGCTCTGCCTTAGGGTCAGATTGACATACCTACATACTAATGACCAGGACAGTCAAGTAGGAGATGTGAGTCACAGACGAACCACTTAAGTACCAAGCCCCAAATGCTTTTTCTAGACATCATTAGCACATAGTGTCTCATCATTTTTTTTGTACACTTTACTTTATGTACACAACAACTAATTTAGTATTAATTCTTCTTTGGGAGAAGTTAATAATTTATTGTTGGTACGTCAATTTTAAACCTTTCATGGGTCATTTTGCTTCTGCCTTTAGCAATAGTGTTCGTTTGCGAAAAAATATTGTTTAGCAAAATATGGCATGTCCTAATCGCCTTTAAATAGATTTCAAATTATGTACAAGCCTTTACTGGATGCTTTATAAAAGAAAACTATGTTAGTGTTGGTGTCTTAGACCCAAATCATATGTTTGATTATTTAGTTTATTAGTGAATGATTATATCATTTTGTTCCTTGAGTTATTATATTTTGTGGATTATTTGGGTTGATGACCTGGATTGTAGAATTCCACCAATGAAATAAATATAATTACTCTTAAAAGTTTTTTATCTTGGTAATTAGCAAGAAACACTAATTGACCAATATAAGATCAATGTGTCGGATTAGATGATGATCACATTCTACATATCATATGACAAAGAGTTGTCAATGCTAATCACACATGTGTATACATCGGGATGTATAGCACTGGACAGACCAAAAAATGAAATATCACATGGATTGTGTTACGTGTCATTGATATTTCATTTGTGTCATGAATTCTAGATGTTTATATTTCCTACATGAGAAATATACATCGTTGATACTGTCCAACGCTCACTTTAACTATGAGTTATATAGATAGTTACTGCAATGTGTATAACTTGTGCGGAGGAACTATACGCATCAAGATATCATTGTCCTCTATATATGATATAGATGATGATATCTTTGGGCCCCTTGATAAAGTTTGTATTATGTGCATGCAATATGATTATACGTTAATCATATCATAATTAAACTTTAGAAAATCAAGAAAGAATAATTAGCAAGGATGACACATTCCTACATTGCAATTATTTTGATATCATGAGACAAGAAATTGACACAATAATATTTTAATATTACAGGATCATGATTTTGCATTGTGCTTTTTCATCTACATCATTTGGGTAATCAATATACCATGGCTAGTTGTATCATTGATTTATGAAATTAAAATGTTTAGTTTCATTGCCATAATGATGGGATCCCATAGGATCACACCATATGAAAGATTAAAATAAAATGTTGTAAAATAATCCTAGTAATATTTAAGGTATGTGTGACATATTTTAAATGGCTTTTGACACATGAGAGATGCATATAAATTAACATTGGATATTAATTTATATGTTGGTCTTTTAATATATGGGATGTGGACTTAATTAAATATTAATATGATTAATGTGTTTAAGCCCAAAGCTCAAATATAGGCCATAAAATTTCTAGGGAGAATTTATTAATAATGATATAATTAAAGGAATATTGAAGTATATCATTAAACCTAATCAATTTCCATTAAAGAGGAGAAAAAATTTTGGACAGTTTTTTGATGTAACTTTAAATAGGATTTTGAAAGGACAAACCTCAACCAATTTGAAAGTATGACCTATGAAAATTAAAGCCCTTTTGAGTCTAGAATCCAACGGTTCAAGTTTCAAGTAGTTTGGAGTTACCTACAAAGAGTTATGGCAGATTTAATACTCAAAGGTCAGAATTTCAGCTTTGAAATTCTTAGCTGAAATTTGTCTCTCTCTCTCCCAATTTTTCTCTCATGTGTTGAGACAAAAACTCCATTAAGATTTCTGAAATTTTGAAGAAGATTTTGAAACTAGAATTAAGATACCACTTGTTGTTCTCTTACTAGCCTTAGAGATATAAGTGTTTCTTTAATCTTTCGGTGGATACCTAAGGAGGCTCAACGGTTGACGAGCTAAGCACAACCATCGAAACAAGGCATAGGAATAAGAAGTTGCTAAGCTAGACAACCCTACTCGATTTGATTTGGAGATCAAATCATAAGGTATAATATTATTCTCTAATTATTTAGGCAAATAAATATTGTTTTTACACTTATAATAACTACATCATTTGTTTTGAGATGAATGAAAATTTGTTTTATTCCTTGCTTTTGAAGCATCAAAACTTCAATTGGTATCAGAGCTAGTGTTGTTATAAGTATTTTAGAACAATAATTTTGTCTAATTAGTTGATTAATTAATTACTTAAGTCATAATCTCTTGTGAATGCTTCTCTGAAATTTTCTGTGTTGAAACTTTTGGACAAAATATTTTTTTCAGAATTCTTTTGAAGAAATCATAGTGAAAAATATTTTTAGATATTACTTTAGTATGTCTAATAATCAGAAAATTTTATTTTAAGGATTAAAATAAAACAGATATGGTTAAAATTTTATTTTATTCTAATAACCAGAAAATTCACATTCCTCTAAAAGATTCGCTCGTTGACAACTAAAACAACAAACTAGCTGAAGTGCTGAACCATCGTCAAGAACGACACCGTATCCTCTGCGTACAGTTAGATCTGTCGAATTAAAAAGCAACGCTCAACCGCAATCTGATTTCGGGACCATTATCTGACGGTAAAGCGCAAAAAAAAGGAAAATTTTCACAGAGGGCCATGCAGCAAAGATTTTCAACAAATAGGGCCAGAGGCACCCTAAAAATTGCACAGAGGGCCAATGGCGTGATTAATAGTCGCGCCCCTAAGGAGATTCCGTTATTTCCATGAAATCAAGGTATTCTGCATGTGATTTGACAGTCGTGGGCCCATGCACTTAGGGGCGCGACTGTTAATCACGCCCCTAAGTGTTTCTGAAATTTTTTTTGTTAAGTTGTTTTTATTTATACCTCTACTTAGTGGCGCAACTAATAGTCACGCCCCTAAGTTTTGTTGAATTTTTTTTGTCAAGTTATTATTCATACAATATTTATTATTAAGCAAATTAATATATGTACAGTTATAATATAATACTATTAAATATTATATATGTTATTTATACACAATATATTACAAGAAATAATAAATTGATATATGTATAGTTGCTGATAATTTGTTTGGCTAAATTATTATTCATACAATATTTATTATTAAGCAAATTAATATATGTATATTTGTAATATAATACTATTAAATATTACATATGTTATTTATACACAATATATTACAACTTTGCAAGAAATAATAAATTGATGATATATTGAAGATATAACAACATGAAAGTATATTCTCAAACCACATTAAGATATAATAACATAAATTAAAGTTCATAAAATCCTCAAACACAAAATATTTTGCAATAGTCTCCAAGATAAACATACATATCCAAATGTTTGAGATACACGTACAAACTAATTAATAAGGCATAAAACAAAATTACATAATCTTAAACTAAATAAAAGAACAAGCTTCATCATCTCCTTGCTAATTACTTGCGATAACGAAATCTCAAGCATTACAAAATTGAAACCAATGTTGTTTTGTGAAATAAATAATACTAGTATTACCTTCGTCATTTGGGGGTGCAGTGTAGGTTCGTCTGCTGTGTCCCGATTGTTTGCATCGCCCACAAGTGTATGCTTGTAGATATGTATTCTCTTCATCCATTTCATTTCTAATCCTTATATGTTGACGTCTCCATTTCTTAACAGCATACCTTGTCGGGTTCGGCACTAGCTTTGGTCGTGGAATTTCAGGCCATGTGTCAGAATTGCCGAATGGCTCAAATTCTGGCGTCCATGTTGCTATCAACTCTTGAACGCGATAAACAGGAGATACGCACACATTGCTACTTATGCCCCCTTGAGCACAACATGCTACGATATGAGAACAAGGGATACCTGTTAGTTGCGGTTTTTGACAAGTGCATGTACCTCTGGGCACTTCTAACCGCACTATATGTATTTTATAGGTTACGTAGTTCTAGAATTGTGTGATAATTAATGCTAGCACTTTACACAAAGAGAAGCCTGGGTTTCGTAGAGGTCTTGGCGTTGGTATGATTCGTCATAGAATTTACTATCCTACGATCAGTTCGTATAGGTTCTAGACCTACCCTCACTCAGACCTATGCAGATATCATGTATTGTTGTGTGTGCTCATACTGACTTAGCCTTGGACACAAGTGGTAATGATTCATTTACATGATTGATTTCGTGTCTTAGCACGTTTCATCAACCTGGCTCTGATACCACCGAAGGATGTCACACCCCAGAAATATTAAGTAGCTTAGGGGTGTTAATCCCGCCACGTGTACTCGTTTACAAGTACACGAAAGGCTTAATTTATTATTATAGAAACAAGGTGATATTAACAAATTTTATATAAATAGAGGAACCGCACACACAGTGAACACAATTCATGAACATCCAACAACCAAAAATCTATATATATATATACGGTGCCTTTTTACAAAATTTATTGCGGAAGCTAAAGAAATATAAAATACATACAAAGAGGTCGGTATCATCAAAGGACATGAGACGATCCTCACTAACCTACTACAAACTACTCCTAATCGAACGAAACAAAAGAAACAAATCAGACTGAAGGTCTACAAAACGGAAGGCACCGGAACTCCATCCTAGCGCTCTCCTCCTGGACTTCAAAACAGCTCCTGCTTCTTACCTGGACCCCACAACCAACCGTGGAACGTGAGATAAAAATCTCAGTGTGGATTAAGGTCCAGCCTTTGGGTTTATATCCGATTCGGGTTGGACCAAATTACATTTTTAAAGAACTTATCTTATAGTTTAAATTACTACGCCTAAATGTGTCCAAATGAACCAAAATTTCCGTTTTATTACTTAACATGTATTAGAAAAGACGATACGAAAATAAACCCAAAAGTTGTATGAGGAGTAATAATATACTATAAATAATATGAGAAGATATCAAGCTCCCAGTCAAATGATTAGACGGTCAAATTTAGAAACCCGGGTTGTAGGACATCAGGATTCGCCCCTTAGGCGTGGGGCACTATACATCAGCCCTCGTAACCTAAAACGAATTCTGAGTTTCCAGAACGAAACGCCCTGGTAAAGCAGAGCGGCTACAAAAAGCACACACTCGGTCAAAGAGCGAACCGAGACGCCTACCCTCACAGAAAGAGAATAATACAAAGAAAACACTCGGTCTCAGTCGTCATACGGAAATAAGGAACCGACTACCCGTTTGAAAAGAATATAATAAAAGGGAACTCCCTGTACTAGTTAAAGCCAAGGGGAGCCCCTGACTTCCTCTGTACCAACCAGGGGCCAAAGGAGGAAGACCTTCGAATATTAGGAGATCCCGAAATATCGGCTAATAGAAAATATATATACAGAACGGAATAGCTCCAATACCTCACATATGACACGCATACTCTAAACTGAGAAACCGAACCTTAATCACTCAATTGAGGAGATATTATAGTACTAATTTCTAGTAAGGATATTGAAAATAAAAACTCTCTATTTGGCACTTCGAGCCATCAAGTGATGGCATCGTTGGTGAGAAGTGATCGAATGTCCTTAAAGACATCCCGACGAGTGGATCCCACGGGCATTGAGCTTGCGTACGTAATCCAACCGTCACGATGCCCCCAGACTACACCCAATCTAAGTCTCACCGGCCCGACACTCATCACTCCCGACGAAATACATATAGTATTGAGATACGCATTCTACCTATAAGTATTCTAATAGCCTATACGATCCGTATATTGGATCTTACATGCAATATGAGATGCACATGACATGCAATGCAGGTTGGTCTAAATTTATGGTGCAGTTACCAGCATGCATAATGACAGTTCAAGTTCTACGGGCCTGATTAATAGTTGTTGGAAATTTTGGTACCGCATTTCAGTTTAGGTAGGTCAGGTAAGTCCTAGTTATAAAAGAAAGGGATATAAACCCCAGGAACCACACCTGAGATAGCTGGAGCGATACGCAAGGTCGACTCTACTCCGAGGGCAGCTCTGAAGCGTCTGCGCCTGTATCAGCGTCGACAGCGTCAGTAACGACCTCGTCTCCCGCGAGTGGATACAAGTCGGCTAAATCTCCTAATTTAGTGATCGGATCGTATTTAGTTAAATTGAACATTTTGAGTTTAAGAATCTAAGCGTTTGAGACGTCCTTGATGCTCCTAACTTAATTTAATTGTCATTTTTACTTAGTCAAAGTTTCCGTGCAGTGTCCTTGCTGCACGGCTAGTGGACGTGAATTATGTGTCTCTATTCCTTTGTTAACTGTTGTGTGAGATTTTAAGTGTTCTACTACTTCCCAATTATTTGACGTCAGAACGATATGCTATAACATCAATAAAGAACAACACGAGGAAAACATGTTATAAATTCAACCACTTTTAGTCGGACTTTTAATTAAATTGAGCAAAGAAGGGAATAAAATATTCTAATAATTATAGATGCATATTATTATTGTGCTTATAGAGAAATTGATAAATATCTTTTATTAAACATTTACTTAGTCATAATTGTGTGTTTCATGTGTAATATTTAACTTGGTGCGTGTTTGTAATTGGTGTGATATAGAGAAATTGATCAATATATATTGTTAGGCATATAATTGTACTTAGTCCATTTCTGTCGATAGTGTGTGATATTTTACTAATATATATATATACATATATTATATTTAACTTATTTTATTATTTGATTAATAATGTTATTATAAATAATCAATTAACTCAGTCGTCACGTATAATGTAAGTCAAGTGTCAATAAGTCAGACGCGTTGTCGTTCCTAAACAATATCCTACTATATAGCTATGTTGTATATTATACGTTATATGGTTTTGTGCTAGATATAGTATAGAAAAGTACATAAAAACACAAGTTGGTTAATTTTAATTAATTATTGGTTTGTGTTAATCCTGGAGTGGGATCAGAAGTCCGTACTCGTGCGTCATAGCCGAAGCTCGTGCTGCACGGACTTATGGTCGTCATTTCCCAGTTTATACCTTTCTCGGTCCTTTATTTCCTTGGGTTTAGTTACTAAGTATTCTGGGTAGGGCCACCAACCGTGTAATATCTGTTTTTATGCCCGTCTCGGTCTAGTTAGGGCCCAAGCCCAAATTACTTGTAACTTATTTGTTTACTTATCCATTTTTGCCCTTATAGTATATGTTAGGCCTTTAAAGGCTTAATGGGCCCAGAGGGCCCAAGGGTCCATTACCTATTTATTATTTCCTTTTCTTAATCATTCAATTAAAGCCCAAGCCGTATAATATCCTTTCACTGGGCCAGTCATCACCTCTGGCCCAGTCTTCCCTCTCTTGGCAAAAACACATAAGCATTCAATAATAACCAAATCACCAGTCACTGGTACGGATCGTACCAGTGCTGATGCAGAGACCAAATCCGGTTCTGGTACCCCAACAAACGCATCAGTATCTCACAATAATTATTCTAAGGCATTTCCCCCTTTTTCCCTCCCATAGGTTCGGTTTGAGGGTAACATCCGATACAACCACAAATTCCCAAATCATAACAACAGATTGGTTAACTGGTCGGATGCCGGTAAGTGTGTTTTGACAAAACAGTTCTGAGCAAGGTGAAACTAAATCAGTAAGTCCATGTACACCCCACATTGTCACAACTGGCACTCAGTATGTAGTACATCATCAGGGTATGCGAGGTCTAGTATCACAATTTTAATACAGAGCAGTAATCAGAACCCCAACACCCAAATCGTTTTCAGTAACCAACAGTAAGAGTAATAGCACACAAGTTCGACCATCGGTATAAAATACAACATAAAAACCACAATGAACATTTAAAGAACAACCAAACAGCAACACAAAAACAGCAAAGGAACCCAACAACAGTGGTTTAGGGTTTACCAGAACAGAGACTTGATCGAGTGACGGTGGGTAGAACACACCACCACCAGTATCGCCTCCCTCCCTTCTGCCTTGAACCGACACGAATCGTTCGTTTAAGATCTTACAGGACACAAATTGTTAGAGTACAAGTTCTCAACGCATGAGATTAAAATGGCAAGAGAGTAAGCAGAAGGAGGGAGCCTCGTTTTTATAGGCATAAAGTGAAGTGGGGGAGGAAAGGGACATGTGGTGTGCCTGTTGACTGGTTAGACGCGAAGGTGTCAGATCTGAGTTATCAGATCAGCGTACCAAAAGGTCAGAGAGTTTCTGACAGGCTTCGAGTGACCTTCAGCTAGACAAATGAGCGGCGAGGGCAATGGCAGAAAGGGTTAAGTGGTCGAGTGCAGAGGTGATAAGGGAAGGGACGTTTCGAGAAAGTAGCTCAAGGACACATGCGTGTCGAGAAGAATGAGCAGCGGAGCCAATCAGAGGGAAGAAAGAAAATAGAAAAGGACGGTTATTAATGTCGAGAGAGGCGAGAAGTCAGAGGAAGAAGGAGGCTTGGGGAGTTGTGTGACAGGTGACAACGGGGAAAGACAGAAAGAGGAGAAAATGGGAGGGAAGAGATAAAGCGAGAGAGAGAGATAGGGGTTTATGTGTGGGGAAATGGGGATGAGCAGGGGTGTATTAATGAGGGCTGGGAGAGGGAAGTGAGTTGGCCGAATTTAATTGGGGAGAAAGTCACGGGTGGGGTGGAGAGAGTGGGAGGTGAGAGAAAAGGTAGGAGAGAGAGTGAGCGAATTTCGAGATTCTCTGTGGCGGTTCATGTGCGTGACTTATGTTTCTTACAGTCTAAGGCTCCAAACGAGTCAGTTCACCCTCTTCACAATCGGTGATAGTCACATGCACATTGTTGGAGGTATTAGTGAGGGTTGGGTGCTTCTAAGGTGCCAAGAGTGTGGCCTTTCATGTCACGGGTCAACCTTGCTCATATAACGAGTCATGATACTTGCTTCACTTGTTTTGATTGACAATTGTTTAATTATGGATTCTAATTGTCTTTTCTTTAAGGGATTAAAAACTGGTATATTAAATCTGAAATAGTTATCTTAGTCTACTTACTACATAAAATTTTTACTTTGTCTTGATTAGAATTTTATAGTTGGACTTTCTATTTTACTTTCATGTAATCAAATGAATTCAATAATTTGGAAAAAGGTTACGTAAGTTTTCGTGTGTTTGTTTGATTTAGACTTTATTCATGTACATCAAATGTTTGTTAATTTATATAAATCTAATTTATGTTATTTTAAGTTAAAAATTTAATCATTTTGTTTTAGTTTGTAAGTACATCAGGTTATTGATAATTATTTACTCTTTCATGCGTGAGGATTTGTTTCATAAATTTTCTTAAGCTAGATTAGAGTTAATATTTTAATTAAATTTTTTTTTGTTTTATTAACAAGATAATTATTTATTAAAATAATTGTCAAATGTGGTGGGTTTTACAGCTTGCCTCCAACCTCCGAACAATTGCGCAATTACGATCTCTTTTGCACGCCAACACTTGAGGTAAGGAGCCTTGAAATTATATCTCTGCTCAATGACAATCTTGATGTATTTTATAGTAAACCTTATATTTTCCTTAACACTTTCTCTGACTATGGAAGCCATGAATGGAGACGTTAAGTGCGGATGCTCCAACCTATCTCTCGACATAACACATTCATGCGGACCTTGCCTTGTATTAATAATAAAAGCATCATCACTTAGCCTTCTTGATGCATACAACCTCCAATTGTAATTTTGGTCGGTGCACTCAATTGTATACACGCTTTTATTGGACTTTCTCTTCTTAAACGTGCGGTTCGATTTGATGTGAAAATCATGCACAACCCGTTTTAGATGATCCTTTGACCGAAAACATTGTCCCACTTCCAAACCATCTTCTGTGACATACCCTTCGTCTTCAAAGTAATTGCCATCACCAATTATATCGATGATTGCATTAATACTATTCCACGAAGCTATTGGATGAGAATCGGTTCGGTCCCATAATGGCCATGTTGTCATGGTCAGAGAAGTCTCTTCTTCAGAATTGTAATTAGGATCTTCGAAAGGTATAAAATCCATATTCACGAAAGCATCATTACCACACGTATTTCCAATTGGGCTTGCATCTCGGTTCACTAATATCTCAACCCGTTCCGCCGGGTTAATTTCATCTAACCCAACATTAAATTCGAAATCCTCATAATCCTCTTCTTCCTCTGGAATCGATTGATTTCGATTTGAGGTTGCATTCGGTTCATAACAATTGGTACGAAGATATGCATCTGGCATTCTACAAGCTATTGACTCAACATACTCATTTGGGGTTTCGTAAGCACGACTACCACTTGCACAACCCTGGTTTAGGGTTTCCATAGCTCGACTACCACTTGCACAACCATGGTTTAGGGTCTCATGACCTCGACTACCACTCGAAAAACCTTGATTTGTTGTATATCGAAGAACTTTTGGCTCAACGTACAACTCAATCATTGCAACAGTACCAGGATGAACCGAATGGTTCACCATCAATCTCCAAGTATCATTACTCGACAATTGTAACTCAATATAGAACATTACCGGAGGAGTTAGCTGTAATCCGGCATTGAACCTCCCTGATATCTCTAAAGCATGTGTTGAACTTGAGATCCCCATCCATCGGTACAGCTCCGTCTCCAGTTCACCGAGTGTTATGTCGTCATTCACCGTAAAACTACCGGTAGCTTTTTTCTAGTAATGCACACCATGAGGACCGTTCTGGATGGATCCTCTAGTGTAAAAACTAATAATAAACATTTTATATGTAAGATTTTGGGAGGAGAAGTGTGAAAATTTGATTTAGGGTTTGTGGAGAGAAGGGGGCTATTGGGAGAAGAAGAGATAAGATTGAGATAATGGTTGGAGAGAGAAGAAAAGAAAGGTGCTGCTGTATATATTTTGTTCATTTAGGGGATAGGTGGACCCCTCATCTGAAAAAAATCGTGCAAGATTCAGACTTATCTGCTAAAAAGGCATCTTCTTAGGGGCGCAACTAAATAATTGCGCCCCTATGTTAATTCAGAAAAAATGGTGAAAAATGCATCTTCTTAATAGGTTGTAATCTTTCTAATCTTTTTAAATAATAATAATAATAATAATATATAATAATATTTGTAGTATTATATTACAAATATTAAAATTACAAATTTGTTTTATGTTTAAATTATTATTAAATTTGGTTAATAATAATTATAATATATTAATATATATATATATATATATTAATATACATATATTAACAAATACCCAAAAATAATATATTAGTACTAACTAATTATTATATAAAAGGGTATAAATAATAATAACTTAACCCAAAAAAATTAACAAGACAAATTAATAGTATTATATTACAACTATACATATATTAAAAATTTATTGTATATTGAAATTATTATTAATTTGCTTAATAATAAATATTATATGAATATACTACTTTTATTGATATATTAACAAATACTCAAAAATTATATATTAGTACTAACTAATAATTATTATGTTAAAAGATATAAATAAAAATAACTTAACAAATTTTTTTTCAGAAACACTTAGGGGCGTGATTTACAGTCGCGCCCCTAAGTGCATGAGCCCACAAGCAGGATGTCTTGATTTCAGGAAAATAACCGAATCTCCTTAGCGGCGCGACTATTAATCGCATTCTTGACCTTCTGTGCAATTTTTAGGGTATATTTGGCCCTATGTGTTGAAAATTTTAGCTGCATGGCCCGAAAATTTTCCAAAAAAAAAATGCGTGCAAAGGATTTCTTCCGTCAAGGGCAGTGAAGTAAATTATCCATCTATACCGGGTCCATAACTCAAACCTCAACGAATCCCAAAACCCTCGTCTCTACTCTCCTCTCCCCTTCTCTCCATCTCCCTCCACCTCCCGCCGCCACGCCAAATTCACCATGGATGATATCCAGGAAGGAAAGGATTTCTCCTTCCCAAAGGAAGAGGAACGGATCCTCTCTCTCTGGTCGGAGATCGACGCGTTCAATACGCAATTGAAGCGCACCGAGGGGAAACCCGAGTACATTTTCTACGATGGCCCCCCTTTTGCCACTGGGCTGCCCCACTACGGCCACATCCTCGCCGGGACCATCAAGGATGTCGTCACGCGGCACCAAACCATGCGTGGTCACCACGTCACTCGCCGCTTCGGCTGGGATTGCCATGGATTGCCCGTTGAGTACGAGATCGACACCACTCACAACATCAAATCGAGACAGGATGTGCTTGACATGGGCATTGACAAGTGAGTGTACCGTACCCTCTTTGTATAACTTAACATGTTTGACTTTATAGTGTAGGCATCGATATGGCATTTTGTAATGCTCTCACTGTCAGTGCTGTTTGAGAAATAATGTACCGGGAATAGTGTTGGAAGTTTTGAAGTTCTTCAGTAACGAGCCTTATTCTGTTAACAGGTACAATGGTCTGTGCCAGGGAATTGTGACCAAGTACGTGAAGGAATGGGAACAGGTGGTGACGCGCACAGGACGATGGATCGACTTTAAAAACGACTACAAAACCATGGACTTGGCCTTCATGGAGAGTGTGTGGTGGGTCTTTGGAAGGCTTTTTGAGAAAGGCCTTGTTTACCGCGGCTTTAAGGTCTGTCTTTTACATTTTTTCCAAAGGTTCTTACTGCAAACTGACCTCACTAGCTTCTCATTTAGCCTTAATTGTGCATTTCTTACTGAAATAATAGATGAGTTCAAATTTGTGTGGTTTAGTCTTCACTGTAAAGCACGTAAAACACTCCTTCCGTAGCAATTATATTTCAGTTTTGTTTCATTCTGTATAGACAATGTTACAAACAGTGTTATAATCTTTGATAATTTAGCCTTAATTGTGCATTTCTCTTGCAGGTCATGCCGTACAGTACTGGTTGCAAGACACCTCTATCCAACTTTGAGTCTGGACTAAATTATAAGGTGCTTTGAATTGTGCTTATACATTTTGCCTCTTCTATTGCTACAAATATTTGATGCTTCTTTTGAAGTTGTCTGGATGGAACAGTGACTGGGTTATTTTATATTTTATAGGATGTTCCTGATCCAGCAGTGATGGTGTCATTTCCTGTAGTGGATGATCCTGATGACGCGTCTCTTGTGGCGTGGACTACCACCCCTTGGACTTTGCCTAGCAACCTCGCCCTCTGTGTCAATCCCAACCTAACCTATGTCAAGGTTTGCATATATACTCAGCTTTTCTGTACATATGAAGTTTACATCGGAGAAATTTTGTACCATTTTAGTGTACAACTGTGTGATTTGTTCATACCTAAGATGTCTTGCACTTCAATCGTCCTTTTGATTTTATTTTACTTTTTGCTTTGGGGTTGATAGACAAATAAACTAGCACTGTTGTGTATAAACCAATATGAGCTTTTTAAAATCCAACTGGTAATGCATATCTTGTTACTAGATGCCTATAAAAAGAAAACTGCCTGATACCATCAGCTGCATTCTTTTTTATTTATTTGCTACATATAGTTTCCTGTTGTGGAAATAATGAGGTTAGTAATTTTCAGGTCAGGGAGTCTGTTTCTAAAGCAGTATATATAGTTGCGGAATCCAGGATGTCTCAGTTGCCTGGTAGTAAATCTTCCAAAGTGTTCGAAAAATTCCCTGGTTCTAAGTTGAAGGGCCTGAGGTTAGTATAACTTTTCTGATCTGTTGGTCAATTTATCTACTTTGTTATATTATTATGAGTTAGGCTATTGTGAAAACGTTTGCACTTTGAGTTGAAGTGAAAACGTTTGCACTTTGAGTTGAAGTGCAAACTGTCCAAATTATATTTTTTCGAGCCCGAAACACCAATTGAAGTTGCTCCATAAATCCTTCGTATTGAATCTTGTATGAAACCAAATTTCGTGATTTTTAGAGCCTTATAGCTATTTTTAATTTTTTTTTTTAAAACAGCCCCGAAGAGGTCATTTTTTAATATTAAACAGGGCTTTTAAAAATATTTAAAAAATAGCTAGAAAACTCTAAAAATCACAAAATTTGGTTTCCTACAAGATTTCAACATGAAGAATTTATTGGCAACTTAAATTGAAGTTTCGGGCTCAAGAAAATATAATTTGGATGAAGTGCAAACGTTTTCACAATAGCGTAACTCATACTATCATCATCATCTTTCATTGCTCCCATTGTGTTTCGTCTCTAGCCTATTCCAACTTGTCTGTAACTAACGGCTTTGTTGTTGGTCAGTTAATGTTAGAATCTAAGTTAACTTTACATATTGCTTGTTCTTCTAGAAGACATGAAATTTTTTATTAGCATGGAGGTTATCAAATTGTTATTGTGCTAGTTTTTTTTTAAATGCTTGGAGCTTTTGGACTAAATTAGTGAAATTAAACATTGATCGCTTTCCATTGTGCTTACCCATATCTCAGCTCTGTCATCACTGCTAACTGGCTCACATGCTGATATACTCTGTTGTACTATTTTGCAGATATGTGCCACTATTTGAGTACTTTTCGGAGTGCTCAGATACTGCATTTAGGGTTGTTGCTGATAATTATGTCACCGAAGACAGTGGAACTGGAGTTGTTCATTGCGCACCAGCTTTCGGTGAGGATGATTACCGCGTTTGTGTTGCAAATGGCATAATTAAGAAGGTTAGACACTGCATAATATTGTGAATTTGAATGCTTGATTGCATTACTGATTGGTTTTGTTTGCCGTTATTGGTATTGGACCTTACCAATTGGTACTGATAACAGTCAAAGACGTGTGACGGATCATGGGTCTTTGCTGGTACTGTGTGTATGTATTTCGGCATGTTTTGTCTTTTCTGTTTGTATAATTTTTGACGTCATGTGGTCCCTTTCCCGCATATTTTGCTCTCTTGTCATGTAGTTCCATGGTTCTATACTTCTATTTTATTCACACTTGAAGATGTTATCCAGAGCCAGGTAATTTGAGACAAGAATATTTTCCCTATTTTAATCTAATTTATTTATTAACGTTCAAATACTACAGGGAGATGATCTTGTGGTTGCGGTTGATGGTGAAGGTCGATTTAAGGAGAAAGTTACAGACTTTGCTGGCCGCTATGTGAAAGGGGCCGATAAGGATATTGTTAGTAATGTTAAGGCAAGTACTTCTGACAGTAATTACAAATTTACAATCAACTTCTTTTCTGATTTGGTAGTTGCGTTTAGCATTGCCCTTCATATTACCTTGACGGTTATGCATAATTGTTTTCGTAGTAGTTTGTTCCTATGGCATAATAACTATTGTTCTATCACGACCTACCACTGATAAACATGTAAAATACCATAATAATGGATCTATTTCTTTCCTTTAATTTGGAAATTTGATTATTTTAATGATGTAACAAGCTCATTAAAATGTCAGTTCCAATTTTTCAACCACAAACCATACCTTGTGTTATTTATAACTCTAAAGGTTTTGTGAAACAAAATCTGAATAGGGGAAAGGAAGGCTTGTGAGTTATAGTACTATAACCCATTCTTACCCTTTTTGCTGGAGGTCTGAGACTCCTCTTATCTATATGGCTGTGCCTAGCTGGTAAGTAACTTGTGTCTTATATTCTCCATTTGTATGGCAGAATTACGTTGATTTGCTAACTTTTTCTCGATAAGGTTTGTTGCTGTTGAAAAGATTAAAGATCAGTTGCTAGAGTGCAACAAGCAAACATATTGGGTTCCTGATTATGTTAAGGTATGATATAACTTTTGTGTCTCAATTCATTTATTGTTTTTGTTCATATGTACACTTCTCATGCAAATTGAGGAGCAGAAGTATTGCATTTGTATTAATGTTCTTTCTTTCTTTTGCGTTATGCTTCTTAGTTTCATTTTAATACTGACTACTTAAATGACCTTTAAAGAGAAAACATCAATAAAACTGCTTATATTCTCTTTTTAATACTTGCACTTTTGGCTTTAATTTTTAAGATAAATTCATCATATCTTTGCTTGTCCATACAAATTTAGGAAAAACGATTTCACAACTGGCTGGAGAATGCTAGAGATTGGGTCATTAGTCGTAGCCGGTTTTGGGGCACCCCTCTTCCCATTTGGGTTAGTGAAGATGGAGTGGAGACGGTTGTGATGGACTCTGTTGAGAAACTTGAGAAATTATCAGGCACTAAGGTCGGATTTTTGCTTCTTGAATAATAATATTAGCCTGGTCATCCATTCACCTCCAAGTTTCTCTACTCATGTGATTGTGACATTTTTCTAGCTTTTTTTTCTCTATCGTGTTTAAAAATTTAGTTTTACAAAATGGAGTATTCAATGTCAGTTGCACAAATAAGCATCATTTTTGGAGGTAAAATGGAAAGATATTGTAGATTGTATTACAATCTGTTATATAGTTTGTTCTGTTTTTCAAATTTAGGTCACTGATTTGCATCGCCATAATATTGACCATATAACGATCCCTTCTAGCCGTGGACCTCAGTATGGTGTTCTTCGTCGGGTGGATGATGTAAGTTGACCGCCTGGTTTTCACATTAGTAGTATTCTGAGTTCTCACTTCATTGTTTGATATTTTCTTTATATTGTTTTCAGGTATTTGACTGCTGGTTTGAAAGTGGATCTATGCCTTATGCCTATATTCACTATCCTTTTGAAAATGTTGAACTTTTCGAAAAGAATTTCCCTGGTCACTTTATAGCTGAGGGTCTTGACCAGACTCGTGGATGGTTTGTGCTTTTCCATATTTCAGTGCTTTATAGTTTATCATAACTGACTGAATTGAAAACCAGAGATCTGTGAGGGAATTAGAAATAATCTAGCTAAAAGAAGTCGAGATGTAATGTAATTGAGTTTGCTAGATACTACAGATAATCAAGTGCAATGTTTATTAGCGATCTGTTTTAGAAAGTTTTTCTTTAAAGTGGCTTTTTTAATTGTATTATGCAGGTTTTATACTCTGATGGTGCTCTCGACTGCCCTATTTGGTAAACCAGCATTTAGAAATCTTATTTGCAATGGCCTTGTATTGGCCGAAGATGGCAAGAAAATGAGTAAAAGGTTGAAAAATTATCCATCTCCCATGAAAGTCATTGGCGACTATGGTGCGGTAAGTTGCATATTTTATTGTTTCTAACATTACTTGTTGTTAGATTAACAGCTTCCGCTAGTGTCTAACTCATCAATATAAATGCCCTAATACTAATTTGACATATAAGTTTTGGTTTACAAAATTACGCTTGCACCATAATTTAAGTATGGGAATAAGACATTTGTCAAAATACCTAGTTTCTTGTAAGCATAGAATGTATTATCGTTAAAAGTTCGAATTTATTCATGCAGGATGCACTAAGGCTGTACCTGATCAATTCACCAGTTGTGCGTGCAGAGTCTTTGAGATTCAAAAAGGAGGGCGTTTATGGTGTTGTACGTACCTTTTTTTATCATCATTGCAAGTATTCCATATAATTTGCTCAAACAGATATTGGGATTTTGTATAAAGTTTTCATTACCAATCGGATTTGCACAGCAACGCTATAACTAACATGAGCACTAAGGGGGTGCTAGGAAAATAATAAGACATGTACCCTGACTTAAATACAGTAGTCCTACAAGACAGATTTAGATGTCAATTGAGGGCATAACATAAGCTTTCTCCTATTTTTCCTGCTCTTTTTTTTTCTTTTGTCGAGAGAATAGAATAGTGCTTTGTAATATTTTTGTTCATTTGAAATATTTTTTATACATGTAAATATCATTAGTTTGGATCAAACAAGGATAAACAATACTGAGTTCAATAAAAATCACTAAGCATGTTCAATCTCCAAATTGACTTCTAGGTAAAAGATGTGTTCCTTCCATGGTATAATGCATACCGGTTCCTTGTTCAAAATGCAAAGAGGCTTGAAGTAGAGGGGCTTGCACCGTTCTCTCCATTGGATGTTGACGTTCTACTGAATTCTTCAAATGTGCTTGATCAATGGATCCACTCAGCGACTGAAAGTCTCGTTAGTTTTGTTCGTCAGGAAATGGATGCTTATCGCCTCTATACTGTAAGAATTCAATAATTAAACATGTAAAAATTGTATATTTACGCACTAAAATTATCAAAAGGTTACTGGATAGCCCATTTCATTTCAGTATCTGCATTCAAAGTCACTGTTGATGGAGGTAATAAAGATTAAAATGATACTGCTGTGTGGGTTCGTTTGCTTTCTTTTACTAAAACTGGTAAGCGGTTTATGTATAGTAGGGTGAATCAATTTATAAATATATTGTAATGAAATCAAAGTTATCAGTAATTGTTGTTTTCTAGATGTGATGGTTCAGATTTGATCAATTATTGTTTCATAGGGTGCATTATTGCACTCTGATTTGAGTATTTCTAATTGTTAATCTCTCCAAATTTTAGGTTGTGCCATATCTTCTTAAGTTCATTGACAATTTAACAAACATATATGTGCGCTTTAACCGTAAGAGGCTAAAAGGCAGAACTGGAGAAGAGGATTGTAGAGTTTCACTTTCGACTCTTTACCATGTAAGCAATCATCATGTCTTTATCTTTATATCATAACACTGTTTGGGCTATTCTTAATGTTATGCTTTGTCCTTGGTTGTTTTGGATGTAGGTGCTTTTAACGACTTGTAAAACAATGGCACCTTTTACGCCATTCTTCACAGAAGTGTTATACCAGAACTTGAGAAAGGTCTCAGATGGTTCAGAGGAGAGCATCCATTATTGTACTTTCCCTTCAACAACTGGCCAGGTAATCAATAGCCGTGTTTGTTGGATATATTTCCCCATATAAACACTGTCGGTTTTTCCCTTCTGTTTGCAAATTGTCAGATTTTCCGATCTTCTGTGTTGAAGCATTTGTAACTACTCGTAAATGCTACAACTATTAGTATAGTCAATATCAAACAAACAACACTAAGTTCCCTAAGCATATGCTTTTTTGCAAGGAACGGACATATCAGAAAACAACTTATTCTGAGCCATTTGCAGTTGTGACAGCTGACAACTGATGTCAATTTTCTTCTAAATAAAGAAATAATTATGCATACCTTGCTATACTAGATAGATCATGTGCACATTTTTGCACTCTCAGATTTCTTTTATTTTGAGTGAGAAGCCAATAACATTTAGATTTGGAATTTTCATCAATGGATGGATTGAAAACCATTTTCACATCAAGATGTAACAGTCTGCAATTTTACTATTTGGATTTTGTGAGGTGGTTGTCGTGGTTATCAAAGCAACACCTTTTTTCGTATTAACTTTAATCAAAATATCTTATGCCCAAACTGATATTCCCAGAGACATGTAGATTCACTTGATTATAGATACATTTTGAGCACAGGGGCAACAAAAAACAAGATAATTTTAAGTGCATAATTACCTTAGTCATCAAAATATCTTGCTGATTGCATGCACTTTACTTTCCAACAGATGTCATATTTTATTGCAATTACAGAAATAAATGGGTTGATATCAGCAACTATGCTTTGTATTATTCTATTTGCTGAATCATACCGAAAAATATATCTATTAAGTTATTGATGTTTTGTCTCTTTTTAACCTGTGAAAATACCTTTTTGAACTTTTTTAGAGAGATGAGCGCATTGAACAAAGTGTTACAAGGATGATGACTGTCATTGATCTTGCACGGAATATTAGAGAAAGACATAACAAGCCTCTCAAAAGCCCACTTAAGTATGTGGTCATTTATTCTAACTTCTGTGGTCATTACTTGACAAAATTTGGGAAGTTCTGAATTGCATGATTCATATCGGGCCCTTCATTGTAACTGTTTTGGTATTAAAATTTTGACAAGTTCTTTGATAGTTGATGAACCTCTTTTTTCAATCCACAGGGAAATGGTTGTGGTGCATCCTGACAGTAACTTCCTTGAAGACATTACTGGAAAATTAAAAGAGGTGATTATCTTAAGTCTGATCAACTTAGCTCTTTTTGTCTTTTTCAATGATAATTAGTCTGCTATAGTTCATGCACCATTCTCCTATTTTTCTAACTAGCAAGTCAACTTTAGCAGCATATCGTCATTGTCTTTATACAATTGAAGCTATTGATATGTTTATTTGTAGTATGTTATGGAGG
>CAXKVX010004708.1:0-15699 GCA_964058865.1 Eleocharis quinqueflora
GAAGTGTGAATGATTTGTGATGTTTTCTTAAATGATTATCACCCATAAATGAAGTACTTTGATTAGAAACACTTCTCATAAAAGCATGAATGCTTTGTGTAGTTTTCTTGATTGGTTACCATCCATAAATGAAGTACTCTGATTAGAAACACTTCTCAAAGAAGTATATGTGCTTTGTGGTGTTTTCTTGATTGGTTACCACCCATAAATGAAGTACTCTGATTAGAAACACTTCTCATAGAAGTATAAGTGTTTTCTGGTGTTTTCTTGAATGGTTATCATCCTTAAATGATGTACTTTGATTAGAAACACTTCTCATAGAAGTGTGAATGATTTGTGGTGTTTTCTTGATTGGTTACCACCATAAATGAAGTACGCTGATTAGAAACACTTCACATAGAAGTATAAGGGATTTGTGATGTTTTCTTGAATGGTTATCACCAATAAATAAAGTACTTTGATTAGAAACACTTCTCATCGAAGCATAACTGGTTTGTGGTGTTTTCTTGATTGGTTACCACCCATAAATGAAGTCCTCCGATTAGAAACAATTCTCATAGAAGTATAAGTGTTTTTCGGTGTTTTCTTGAATGATTATCACCCTTAAATGAAGTACTTTGATTAGAAACACTTCTCATAAAAGCATGAATGCTTTGTGTAGTTTTCTTGATTGATTACCATCCATAAATGAAGTACTCTGATTAGAAACACTTCTCAAAGAAGTATATGTGCTTTGTGGTGTTTTCTTGATTGGTTACCACCCATAAATGAAGTACTCTGATTAGAAACACTTCAAATAGAAGTACAAGTGATTTGTGGTGTTTTCTTAAATGGTTATCACCCATAAATGAAGAACTTTGATTAGAAACACTTCTCATAAAAGCATGAATGCTTTGTGGTGTTTTCTTGATTGGTTACCACCCATAAATGAAGTACTCTGATTAGAAACAATTCTCATAGAAGTATAAGTGTTTTTTGGTGTTTTCTCGAATGGTTATCATCCTTAAATGATGTACTTTGATTACAAACACTTCTCATAGAAGTGTGAATGATTTGTGATGTTTTCTTAAATGATTATCACCTATAAATGAAGTACTTTGATTAGAAACACTTCTCATAAAAGCATGAATGCTTTGTGTAGTTTTCTTGATTGGTTACCATCCATAAATGAAGTACTCTGATAAGAAACACTTCTCAAAGAAGTATATGTGCTTTGTCGTGTTTTCTTGATTGGTTACCACCCATAAATGAAGTACTCTGATTAGAAACACTTCTCATAGAAGTATAAGTGTTTTCTGGTGTTTTCTCGAATGGTTATCATCCTTAAATGATGTACTTTGATTACAAACACTTCTCATAGAAGTGTGAATGATTTGTGATGTTTTCTTAAATGATTATCACCCATAAATGAAGTACTTTGATTAGAAACACTTCTCATAAAAGCATGAATGCTTTGTGTAGTTTTCTTGATTGGTTACCATCCATAAATGAAGTACTCTGATTAGAAACACTTCTCAAAGAAGTATATGTGCTTTGTGGTGTTTTCTTGATTGGTTACCACTCATAAATGAAGTACTCTGATTAGAAACACTTCTCATAGAAGTATAAGTGTTTTCTGGTGTTTTCTTGAATGGTTATCATCCTTAAATGATGTACTTTGATTAGAAACACTTCTCATAGAAGTGTGAATGATTTGTGGTGTTTTCTTGATTGGTTACCACCCATAAATGAAGTACGCTGATTAGAAACACTTCAAATAGAAGTACAAGTGATTTGTGGTGTTTTCTTAAATGGTTATCACCCATAAATGAAGAACTTTGATTAGAAACACTTCTCATAAAAGAATGAATGCTTTGCGGTGTTTTCTTGATTGGTTACCACCCAAAAATGAAGTACTCTGATTAGAAACACTTCTCATAGAAGTATAAGTGTTTCTGGTGTTTTCTTGAATGGTTATCATCCTTACATGATGTACTTTGATTAGAAACACTTCTCATAGAAGTGTGAATGATTTGTGGTGTTTTCTTGATTGGTTACCACCATAAATGAAGTACGCTGATTAGAAACACTTCACATAGAAGTATAAGTGATTTGTGATGTTTTCTTGAATGGTTATCACCAATAAATAAAGTACTTTGATTAGAAACACTTCTCATCGAAGCATAACTGGTTTGTGGTGTTTTCTTGATTGGTTACCACCCATAAATGAAGTACTCTGATTAGAAACAATTCTCATAGAAGTATAAGTGTTTTTTGGTGTTTTCTTGAATTATTATCACCCTCAAATGAAGTACTTTGATTACAAACACTTCTCATAGAAGTGTGAATGATTTGTGATGTTTTCTTAAATGATTATCACCCATAAATGAAGTACTTTGATTAGAAACACTTCTCATAAAAGCATGAATGCTTTGTGTAGTTTTCTTGATTGGTTACCATCCATAAATGAAGTACTCTGATTAGAAACACTTCTCAAAGAAGTATATGTGCTTTGTGGTGTTTTCTTGATTGGTTACCACCCATAAATGAAGTACTCTGATTAGAAACACTTCTCATAGAAGTATAAGTGTTTTCTGGTGTTTTCTTGAATGGTTATCATCCTTAAATGATGTACTTTGATTAGAAACACTTCTCATAGAAGTGTGAATGATTTGTGGTGTTTTCTTGATTGGTTACCACCCATAAATGAAGTACGCTGATTAGAAACACTTCAAATAGAAGTACAAGTGATTTGTGGTGTTTTCTTAAATGGTTATCACCCATAAATGAAGAACTTTGATTAGAAACACTTCTCATAAAAGAATGAATGCTTTGCGGTGTTTTCTTGATTGGTTACCACCGATAAATGAAGTACTCTAATTAGAAACATTTCTCAAAGAAGTATAAGTGCTTTATGTTGTTTTCTTGAATGATTATCACCCATAATTGAAGTACTTTGATTATTAACACTTCTCATAGAAGCATAAGTACTTTGTGATGTTTTCTTGATTGGTTACCACCCATAAATGAAGTACTCAGATTAGAAACGTTTCTCATAGAAATATAACTGATTTGTGGTGTTTTCTTGAATGGTTACCATCCATAAGTGAAGTACTCTCATTAGAAACACTTCTCAAAGAATTATAAGTGCTTTGTGGTGTTTTCTTGATTGGTTACCACCCAAAAATGAAGTACTCTGATTAGAAACACTTCTCATAGAAGTATAAGTGTTTCTGGTGTTTTCTTGAATGGTTATCATCCTTAAATGATGTACTTTGATTAGAAACACTTCTCATAGAAGTGTGAATGATTTGTGGTGTTTTCTTGATTGGTTACCACCATAAATGAAGTACGCTGATTAGAAACACTTCACATAGAAGTATAAGTGATTTGTGATGTTATCTTGAATGGTTATCACCAATAAATAAAGTACTTTGATTAGAAACACTTCTCATCGAAGCATGAATTCTTTGTGGTGTTTTCTTGATTGGTTACCACCCATAAATGAAGAACTCTGATTAGAAACAATTCTCATAGAAGTATAAGTGTTTTTTGGTGTTTTCTTGAATGATTATCACCCTTAAATGAAGTACTTTGATTATAAACACTTCTCATAGAAGTGTGAATGATTTGTGATGTTTTCTTAAATGATTATCACCTATAAATGAAGTACTTTGATTAGAAACACTTCTCATAAAAGCATGAATGCTTTGTGTAGTTTTCTTGATTGGTTACCATCCATAAATGAAGTACTCTGATAAGAAACACTTCTCAAAGAAGTATATGTGCTTTGTCGTGTTTTCTTGATTGGTTACCACCCATAAATGAAGTACTCTGATTAGAAACACTTCTCATAGAAGTATAAGTGTTTTCTGGTGTTTTCTCGAATGGTTATCATCCTTAAATGATGTACTTTGATTACAAACACTTCTCATAGAAGTGTGGATGATTTGTGATGTTTTCTTAAATGATTATCACCCATAAATGAAGTACTTTGATTAGAAACACTTCTCATAAAAGCATGAATGCTTTGTGTAGTTTTCTTGATTGATTACCATCCATAAATGAAGTACTCTGATTAGAAACACTTCTCAAAGAAGTATATGTGCTTTGTGGTGTTTTCTTGATTGGTTACCACCCATAAATGAAGTACTCTGATTAGAAACACTTCAAATAGAAGTACAAGTGATTTGTGGTGTTTTCTTAAATGGTTATCACCCATAAATGAAGAACATTGATTAGAAACACTTCTCATAAAAGCATGAATGCTTTGTGGTGTTTTCTTGATTGGTTACCACCCATAAATGAAGTACTCTAATTAGAAACATTTCTCAAAGAAGTATAAGTGCTTTATCCTGTTTTCTTGAATGATTATCACCCATAAATTAAGTACTTTGATTATTAACACTTCTCATAGAAGCATAAGTACTTTGTGGTGTTTTCTTGATTGGTTACCACCCATAAATGAAGTACTCAGATTAGAAACGTTTCTCATAGAAATATAACTGATTTGTGGTGTTTTCTTGAATGGTTACCATCCATAAGTGAAGTACTCTCATTAGAAACACTTCTCAAAGAATTATAAGTGCTTTGTCGTGTTTTCTTGATTGGTTACCACCCAAAAATGAAGTACTCTGATTAGAAACACTTCTCATAGAAGTATAAGTGTTTCTGGTGTTTTCTTGAATGGTTATCATCCTTAAATGATGTACTTTGATTAGAAACACTTCTCATAGAAGTGTGAATGATTTGTGGTGTTTTCTTAATTGGTTACCACCATAAATGAAGTACGCTGATTAGAAACACTTCTCATAGTAGTATAAGTGCTTTGATGGGTTTTCTTGAATGGTTATAACCCATAAATGAAGTACTTTGATTAGTATAAGTGATTTGTGATGTTTTCTTGAATGGTTATCACCCGTAAATGAAGTACTTTGATTAGAAACACTTCTCATAGAAGTGTGAATGATTTGTGGTGTTTTCTTGATTGGTTACCACCATAAATGAAGTACGCTGATTAGAAACACTTCACATAGAAGTATAAGTGATTTGTGATGTTTTCTTGAATGGTTATCACCTATAAATAAAGTACTTTGATTAGAAACACTTCTCATCGAAGCATAACTGGTTTGTGGTGTTTTCTTGATTGGTTACCATCTATAAGTGAAGTACTCTGATTAGAAACACTTCTCAATTAAGAATAAGTGCTTTGTGCTGTTTTCTTGAATGGTTATCACCCATAAATGAAGAACTTTGATTAGAAACACTTCTGATAAAAGCATGAATGCTTTGTGGTGTTTTTTTGATTGGTTACCATCCATAAATGAAGTACTCTAATTAGAAACACTTCTCAAAGAAGTATAAGTACTTTGTGCTGTTTTCTTGATTGGTTACCACCCATAAATGAAGTGTTTTGATTAGAAACACTTCTCATAGAAGCATAAGTGCTTTGTGGTGTTTTCTTGAATGATTATCACCCATAAATAAAGTACTTTGATTAGAAGTACTTCTCAAAGAAGTATAAGTGCTTTGTGTTGATTTCTTGAATGGTTATCACCCATAAATGAAGTACTCTGATTAGAAACACATCTCATAGAAGTATAAGTGTTTTCTGGTGTTTTCTTGAGTGGTTATCATCCTTAAATGATGTACTTTGATTAGAAACACTTCTCATAGAAGTGTGAATGATTTGTGGTGTTTTCTTAATTGGTTACCACCCATAAATGAAGTACGCTGATTAGAAACACTTCACATAGAAGTACAAGTGATTTGTGGTGTTTTCTTAAATGGTTATCACCCATAAATGAAGAACTTTGATTAGAAACACTTCTCATAAAAGCATGAATGCTTTGTGGTGTTTTCTTGATTGGTTACCACCCATAAATGAAGTACTCTAATTAGAAACACTTCTCAAAAAAGTATAAGTGCTTTATACTGTTTTCTTGAATGATTATCACCCATAAATGAAGTACTTTGATTATTAACACTTCTCATAGAAGCATAAGTACTTTGTGGTGTTTTCTTGATTGGTTACCACCCATAAATGAAGTACTCAGATCAGAAACGTTTCTCATAGAAATATAACTGATTTGTGGTGTTTTCTTGAATGGTTACCATCCGTAAGTGAAGTACTCTCATTAGAAACACTTCTCAAAGAATTATAAGTGCTTTGTGGTGTTTTCTTGATTGGTTACCACCCATAAATGAAGTACTCTGATTAGAAACACTTCTCATCGAAGCATAACTGGTTTGTGGTGTTTTCTTGATTGGTTACCATCTGTAAGTGAAGTACTCTGATTAGAAACCCTTCTCAATTAAGTATAAGTGATTTGTGATGTTTTCTTGAATGGTTATCAACCATAAATGAAGTACTTTGATTAGAAACACTTCTCATAGAAGTGTGAATGATTTGTTGTGTTTTCTTGATTGGTTACCACCATAAATGAAGTACGCTGATTAGAATGACTTCACATAGAAGTATAAGGGATTTGTGATGTTTTCTTGAATGGTTATCACCCATAAATGAAGTACTTTGATTAGAAACACTTCTCATAAAAGCATGACTGCTTTGTGTAGTTTTCTTCATTGGTTACCATCCATAAATGAAGTACTCTGATTAGAAACACTTCTCAAAGAAGTATAAGTTCTTTATGCTGTTTTCTTGAATGATATTCACCCATAAATGAAGTACTTTGATTAGAAACACTTCTCATCGAAGCATGAATGGTTTGTGGTGTTTTCTTGATTGGTTACCACCCATAAATGAAGTACTCAGATCAGAAACGTTTCTCATATAAATATAACTGATTTGTGGTGTTTTCTTGAATGGTTACCATCCATATGTGAAGTACTCTCATTAGAAACACTTCTCAAAGAATTATAAGTGCTTTGTGGTGTTTTCTTGATTGGTTACCACCCAAAAATGAAGTACTCTGATTAGAAACACTTCTCATAGAAGTATAAGTGTTTCTGGTGTTTCCTTGAATGGTTATCATCCTTAAATGATGTACTTTGATTAGAAACACTTCTCATAGAAGTGTGAATGATTTGTGGTGTTTTCTTGATTGGTTACCACCATAAATGAAGTACGTTGATTAGAAACACTTCACATAGAAGTATAAGTGATTTGTGATGTTTTCTTGAATGGTTATCACCTATAAATAAAGTACTTTGATTAGAAACACTTTTCATGGAAGCATAACTGGTTTGTGGGGTTTTCTTGATTGGTTACCACCCATAAATGAAGTACTCTGATTAGAAACACTTCTCATAGAAGTATAAGTGTTTTCTGGTGTTTTCTTGAGTGGTTATCATCCTTAAATGATGTACTTTGATTAGAAACACTTCTCATAGAAGTGTGAATGATTTGTGGTGTTTTCTTGATTGGTTACCACCCATAAATGAAGTACGCTGATTAGAAACACTTCACATAGAAGTACTAGTGATTTGTGGTGTTTTCTTAAATGGTTATCACCCATAAATGAAGAACTTTGATTAGAAACACTTCTCACAAAAGCATGAATGCTTTGTGGTGTTTTCTTGATTGGTTACCACCCATAAATGAAGTACTCTAATTAGAAACACTTCTCAAAGAAGTATAAGTGCTTTATGCTGTTTTCTTGAATGATTATCACCCGTAAATGAAGTACTTTGATTATTAACACATCTCATAGAAGCATAAGTACTTTGTGGTGTTTTCTTGATTGGTTACCACCCCATAAATGAAGTACTCAGATTAGAAACGTTTCTCATAGAAATATAACTGATTTGTGGTGTTTTCTTGAATGGTTACCATCCATAAGTGAAGTAATCTCATTAGAAACACTTCTCAAAGAAGTATATGTGCTTTGTGCTGTTTTCTTGATTGGTTACCACCCATAAATGAAGTGTTTTGATTAGAAACACTTCTCATAGAAGCATAAGTGCTTTGTGGTGTTTTCTTGAATGATTATCACCCATAAATGAAGTACTTTGATTAGAAACACTTCTCATAGAAGCATGAATGCTTTGTGGTGTTTTCTTGATTGGTTACCATCCATAAATGAAGTTCTCTAATTAGAAACACTTCTCATAGTAGTATAAGTGCTTTGATGGTTTTTCTTGATTGGTTATAACCCATAAATTAAGTACTTTGATTAGTATAAATGATTTGTGATGTTTTCTTGAATGGTTATCACCCATAAATGAAGTACTTTGATTAGAAACACTTCTCATAGAAGTGTGAATGATTTGTTGTGTTTTCTTGATTGGTTACCACAATAAATGAAGTACGCTGATTAGAAACACTTCACATAGAAGTATAAGTGATTTGTGATGTTTTCTTGAATGGTTATCACCTATAAATAAAGTACTTTGATTAGAAACACTTCTCATCGAAGCATAACTGGTTTGTGGTGTTTTCTTGATTGGTTACCACCCATAAATGAAGACCTCTGATTAGAAACAATTCTCATAGAAGTATAAGTGTTTTCTGGTGTTTTCTTGAATGATTATCACCCTTAAATGAAGTACTCTGATTAGAAACAATTCTCATAGAAGTATAAGTGTTTTCTGGTGTTTTCTTGAATGATTATCACCCTTAAATGAAGTACTTTGATTACAAACACTTCTCATAGAAGTGTGAATGATTTGTGGTGTTTTCTTAAATGATTATCACCCATAAATGAAGTACTTTGATTAGAAACACTTCGCATAAAAGCATGACTGCTTTGTGTAGTTTTCTTCATTGGTTACCATCCATAAATGAAGTACTCTGATTAGAAACACTTCTCAAAGAAGTATATGTGCTTTGTGGTGTTTAATTGATTGGTTACCACCCATAAATGAAGTACTCTGATTAGAAACACTTCTCATCGAAGCATAACTGGTTTGTGGTGGTTTCTTGATTGGTTACCATCTATAAGTGAAGTACTCTGATTAGAAACCCTTCTCAATTAAGTATAAGTGATTTGTGATGTTTTCTTGAATGGTTATCACCCATAAATGAAGTACTTTGATTAGAAACACTTCTCATAGAAGTGTGAATGATTTGTTGTGTTTTCTTGATTGGTTACCACCATAAATGAAGTACGCTGATTAGAAAGACTTCACATAGAAGTATAAGTGATTTGTGATGTTTTCTTGAATGGTTATCACCAATAAATAAAGTACTTTGATTAGAAACACTTCTAATCGAAGCATGAATGGTTTGTGGTGTTTTCTTGATTGGTTACCACCCATAAATGAAATACTCAGATCAGAAACGTTTCTCATAGAAATATAACTGATTTGTGGTGTTTTCTTGAATGATTATCACCCTTAAATGAAGTACTTTGATTACAAACACTTCTCATATAAGTGTGAATGATTTGTGGTGTTTTCTTAAATGATTATCACCCATAAATGAAGTACTTTGATTAGAAACACTTCTCATAAAAGCCTGAAAGCTTTGTGTAGTTTTCTTGATTGGTTACCATCCATAAATGAAGTACTCTGATTAGAAACACTTCTCAAAGAAGTATATGTGTTTTGTGGTGTTTTCTTGATTGGTTACCACACATAAATGAAGTACTCTGATTAGAAACACTACTCATAGAAGTATAAGTTTTTCTGGTGTTTTCTTGAATGGTTATCATCCTTAAATGATGTACTTTGATTAGAAACACTTCTCATAGAAGTGTGAATGATTTGTGGTGTTTTCTTGATTCGTTACCACCCATAAATGAAGTACGCTGATCAGAAACACTTCACATAGAAGTACAAGTGATTTGCGGTGTTTTCTTAAATGGTTATCACCCATAAATGAAGAACTTTGATTAGAAACACTTCTCATAAAAGCATGAATGCTTTGTGGTGTTTTCTTGATTGGTTACCACCCATAAATGAAGTACTCTAATTAGAAACATTTCTCAAAGAAGTATAAGTGCTTTATGCTGTTTTCTTGAATAATTATCAACCATAAATAAAGTACTCTGATTAGAAACACTTCTCATAGAAGTATAATTGTTTCTGGTGTTTTCTTGAATGGTTATCACCCATAAATGAAGTACTTTGATTATTAACACTTCTCATAAAAGAATAAGTACTTTGTGGTGTTTTCTTGATTGGTTACCACCCATAAATGAAGTACTCTGATTAGAAACGTTTCTCATAGAAATATAACTGATTTGTGGTGTTTTCTTGAATGGTTACCATCCATAAGTGAAGTACTCTCATTAGAAACACTTCTCAAAGAATTATAAGTGCTTTGGGGTGTTTTCTTGATTGGTTACCACCCAAAAATGAAGTACTCTGATTAGAAACACTTCTCATAGAAGTATAAGTGTTTCTGGTGTTTTCTTGAATGGTTATCATCCTTAAATGATGTACTTTGATTAGAAACACTTCTGATAAAAGAATGAATGCTTTGTGGTGTTTTCTTGATTGGTTACCATCCATAAATGAAGTACTCTGATTAGAAACACTTCTCAAAAAAATATATGTGCTTTGTGCTTTGTTCTTGATTGGTTACCACCCATAAATGAAGTGTTTTGATTAGAAACACTTCTCATAGAAGCATAAGTGCTTTGATGGTTTTTCTTGATTGGTTATAACCCATAAATTAAGTACTTTGATTAGTATAAGTGATTTGTGATGTTTTCTTGAATGGTTATCACCCATAAATGAAGTACTTTGATTAGAAACACTTCTCATAGAAGTGTGAATGATTTGTTGTTTTTTCTTGATTGGTTACCACAATAAATGAATTACGCTGATTAGAAACACTTCACATAGAAGTATAAGTGATTTGTGATGTTTTCTTGAATGGTTATCACCTATAAATAAAGTACTTTGATTAGAAACACTTCTCATCGAAGCATAACTGGTTTGTGGTGTTTTCTTGATTGGTTACCACCCATAAATGATGACCTCTGATATGAAACAATTCTCATAGAAGTATAAGTGTTTTCTGGTGTTTTCTTGAATGATTATCACCCTTAAATGAAGTACATTGATTACAAACACCTCTCATAGAAGTGTGAATGAATTGTGGTGTTTTCTTAAATGATTATCACCCATAAATGAAGTACTTTGATTAGAAACACTTCTCATAAAAGCATGAATTCTTTGTGTAGTTTTCTTGATTGGTTACCATCCATAAATGAAGTACTCTGATTAGAAACACTTCTCATAGAAGTATAAGTGTTTTCTGGTGTTTTCTGGTGTTTTTTGAATGGTTATCATCCTTCAATGATGTACTTTGATTAGAAACACTTCTGATAAAAGAATGAATGCTTTGTGGTGTTTTCTTGATTGGTTACCATCCATAAATGAAGTACTCTGATTAGAAACACTTCTCAAAAAAATATATGTGCTTTGTGCTTTTTTCTTGATTGGTTACCACCCATAAATGAAGTGTTTTGATTAGAAACACTTCTCATAGAAGCATAAGTGCTTTGTGGTGTTTTCTTGAATGATTATCACCCATAAATGAAGTACTTTGATTAGAAACACTTCTCATAGAAGCATGAATGCTTTGTGGTGTTTTCTTGATTGGTTACCATCCATAAATGAAGTTCTCTAATTAGAAACACTTCTCATAGTAGTATAAGTGCTTTGATGGGTTTTCTTGAATGGTTATAACCCATAAATGAAGTACTTTGATTAGTATAAGTGATTTGCGATGTTTTCTTGAATGGTTATCACCCATAAATGAAGTACATTGATTAGAAACACTTCTCTTAGAAGTGTGAATGATTTGTTGTGTTTTCTTGATTGGTTACCACCATAAATTAAGTACGCTGATTAGAAACACTTCACATAGAAGTATAAGTGATTTGTGATGTTTTCTTGAATGGTTATCACCTATAAATGAAGAACTTTGATTAGAAACACTTCTGATAAAAGCATGAATGCTTTGTGGTATTTTCATGATTGGTTACCATCCATAAATGAAGTACTCTGATTAGAAACACTTCTCAAAGATGTATATGTGCTTTGTGCTGTTTTCTTGATTGGTTACCACCCATAAATGAAGTGTTTTGATTAGAAACACTTCTCATAGAAGCATAAGTGCTTTGTGGTGTTTTCTTGAATGATTATCACCCATAAATGAAGTACTTTGATTAGAAACACTTCTCATAGAAGCATGAATGCTTTGTGGTGTTTTCTTGATTGGTTACCATCCATAAGTGAAGTACTCTCATTAGAAACACTTCTCAAAGAATTATAAGTGCTTTGTGGTGTTTTCTTGATTGGTTACCACCCATAAATGAAGTACTCTGATTAGAAACACTTCTCAAAGAAGTATATGTGCTTTGTGGTGTTTTTTTGATTGGTTACCACCCATTAATGAAGTACTCTGATTAGAAACACTTCTCATAGAAGTATAAGTGTGAATGATTTGTGGTGTTTTCTTGATTGGTTACCACCCATAAATGAAGTACGCTGATTAGAAACACTTCACATAGAAGTACAAGTGATTTGTGGTGTTTTCTTAAATGGTTATCAACCATAAATGAAGAACTTTGATTAGAAACACTTCTCATAAAAGCATGAATGCTTTGTGGTGTTTTTTGATTGGTTACCACCCATAAATGAAGTACTCTAATTAGAAACATTTCTCAAAGAAGTATAAGTTCTTTATGCTGTTTTCTTGAATGATATTCACCCATAAATGAAGTACTTTGATTATTAACACTTCTCATAGAAGCATAAGTACTTTGTGGTGCTTTCTTGATTGGTTACCACCCATAAATGAAGTACTCAAATTAGAAACGTTTCTCATAGAAATATAACTGATTTGTGGTGTTTTCTTGAATGGTTACCATCCATAAGTGAAGTACTCTCATTAGAAACACTTCTCAAAGAATTATAAGTGCTTTGTGGTGTTTTCTTGATTGGTTACCACCCAAAAATGAAGTACTCTGATTAGAAACACTTCTCATAGAAGTATAAGTGTTTCTGGTGTTTTCTTGAATGGTTATCATCCTTAAATGATGTACTTTGATTAGAAACACTTCTCATAGAAGTGTGAATGATTTGTGGTGTTTTCTTGATTGGTTACCACCATAAATGAAGTACGCTGATTAGAAACACTTCACATAGAAGTATAAGTGAATTGTGATGTTTTCTTGAATGGTTATCACCAATAAATAAAGTACTTTGATTAGAAACACTTCTCATCGAAGCATGAATTCTTTGTGGTGTTTTCTTGATTGGTTACCACCCATAAATGAAGTACTCTGATTAGAAACAATTCTCATAGAAGTATAAGTGTTTTTTGGTGTTTTCTTGAATGATTATCACTCTTAAATGAAGTACTTTGATTATAAACACTTCTCATAGAAGTGTGAATGATTTGTGATGTTTTCTTAAATGATTATCACCTATAAATGAAGTACTTTGATTAGAAACACTTCTCATAAAAGCATGAATGCTTTGTGTAGTTTTCTTGATTGGTTACCATCCATAAATGAAGTACTCTGATAAGAAACACTTCTCAGAGAAGCATAAGTACTTTGTGGTGTTTTCTTGATTTGTTACCACCCATAAATGAAGTACTCAGATTAGAAACGTTTCTCATAGAAATATAACTGATTTGTGGTGTTTTCTTGAATGGTTACCATCCATAAGTGAAGTACTCTCATTAGAAACACTTCTCAAAGAATTATAAGTACTTTGAGGTGTTTTCTTGATTGGTTACCACCCATAAATGAAGTACTCTAATTAGAAACATTTCTCAAAGAAGTATAAGTTCTTTATGCTGTTTTCTTGAATGATATTCACCCATAAATGAAGTACTTTGATTATTAACACTTCTCATAGAAGCATAAGTACTTTGTGGTGTTTTCTTGATTTGTTACCACCCATAAATGAAGTACTCAGATCAGAAACGTTTCTCATAGAAATATAACTGATTTGTGGTGTTTTCTTGAATGGTTACCATCCATAAGTGAAGTACCCTCATTAGAAACACTTCTCAAAGAATTATAAGTGCTTTGGGGTGTTTTCTTGATTGGTTACCACCCAAAAATGAAGTACTCTGATTAGAAACACTTCTAATAGAAGTACAAGTGTTTCTGGTGTTTTCTTGAATGGTTATCATCCTTAAATGATGTACTTTGATTAGAAACACTTCTCATAGAAGTGTGAATGATTTGTGGTGTTTTCTTGATTGGGTACCACCATAAATGAAGTACGCTGATTAGAAACACTTCACATAGAAGTATAAGTGATTTGTGATGTTTTCTTGAATGGTTATCACCTATAAATAAAGTACTTTGATTATTAACACTTCTCATCGAAGCATAACTGGTTTGTGGTGTTTTCTTGATTGGTTACCACCCATAAATGAAGTACTCTGATTAGAAACAATTCTCATAGAAGTATAAGTGTTTTCTGGTGTTTTCTTGAATGATTATCACCCTTAAATGAAGTACTTTGATTACAAACACTTCTCATAGAAGTGTGAATGATTTGTGGTGTTTTCTTAAATGATTATCACCCATAAATGAAGTACTTTGATTAGAAACACTTCTCATAAAAGCATGACTGCTTTGTGTAGTTTTCTTCATTGGTTACCATCCATAAATGAAGTACTCTGATTAGAAACACTTCTCAAAGAAGTATATGTGCTTTGTGGTGTTTTCTTGATTGGTTACCACCCATATATGAAGTACTCTGATTAGAAACACTTCTCATCGAAGCATAACTGGTTTGTGGTGTTTTCTTGATTGGTTACCATCTATAAGTGAAGTACTCTGATTAGAAACCCTTCTCAATTAAGTATAAGTGATTTGTGATGTTTTCTTGAATGTTTATCACCCATAAATGAAGTACTTTGATTAGAAACACTTCTCATAGAAGTGTGAATGATTTGTTGTGTTTTCTTGATTGGTTACCACCATAAATGAAGTACGCTGATTAGAAAGACTTCACATAGAAGTATAAGTGATTTGTGATGTTTTCTTGAATGGTTATCACCCATAAATGATGTACTTTGATTAGAAACACTTCTCATCGAAGCATGAATGGTTTGTGGTGTTTTCTTGATTGGTTACCATCCATAAATGAAGTACTCTGATTAGAAACACTTCTCATAGAAGTATAAGTTTTTCTGGTGTTTTCTTGAATGGTTATCATCCTTAAATGATGCACTTTGATTAGAAACACTTCTCATAGAAGTGTGAATGATTTGTGGTGTTTTCTTGATTCGTTACCACCCATAAATGAAGTACGCTGATCAGAAACACTTCACATAGAAGTACAAGTGATTTGTGGTATTTTCTTAAATGGTTATCACCCATAAATGAAGAACTTTGATTAGAAACACTTCTCATAAAAGAATGAATGCTTTGTGGTGTTTTCTTGATTGGTTACCACCCATAAATGAACTACTCTAATTAGAAACATTTCTCAAAGAAGTATAAGTGCTTTATGATGTTTTCTTGAATGATTATCAACCATAAATGAAGTACTCTGATTAGAAACACTTCTCATAGAAGTATAATTGTTTCTGGTGTTTTCTTGAATGGTTATCACCCATAAATGAGTACTTTGATTATTAACACTTCTCATAAAAGCATAAGTACTTTGTGGTGTTTTCTTGATTGGTTACCACCCATAAATGAAGTACTCTGATTAGACACACTTCTCATAGAAGCATAAGTGCTTTGTGGTGTTTTCTTGAATGATTATCACCCATAAATGAAGTACTTTGATTAGAAACACATCTCAAAGAAGTATAAGTGCTTTGTGTTG
>CAXKVX010004709.1:0-23177 GCA_964058865.1 Eleocharis quinqueflora
AGTACTCGGATCAGAAACACTTCTCGCAGCTTGATAAAATGCATTGTGGTGTTTTGATGAATGTTTAGCACCCATAAATGAAGTAATAGTCATGAAGCGCTTGGAGTGGTATTCTACATTTCTTCGTGGTGCTTTTCTGAAAGGTTTGGAGTTTCCCTCAAAGGTTACCACCCATATATGAAGTACTCGGATCAGAAACACTTCTCGTAGCAGGATAAGATGCTTTGCGATGTTTTTTTGAATGTTTACCATCAACAAATGAAGTAATAGTCATGAAGCGCTTAGAGTGGTATTCTATATTTCTTCGTGGTGGTTTTTTATAAGATTGGGAGTTTTCTTCAAAGGTTACCACCCATAAATGAATTACTCGGATCAGAAACACTTCTCGTAGCTTGATAAAATGCCTTGTGCTGTTTTTTTGAATAGTTACCACCCATAAATGAAGTAATAGTCATGAAGTGGTTAGAGTGGTATTCTACATTTCTTTGTGGTGGTTTTATGAAAGGTTTGGAGTTTTCTTCTAAGGTTACCACCCATAAATGAAGTACTCGGATCAGAAACACATCTCGTAGCAGGATAAGTTGCTTTGCGGTGTTTTCTTGAATGTTTACCACCCATAATTGAAGTAATAGTCATTAAGCGCTTAGATTGGTATTCTACAGACTTGAAACACAACACGTACCAGGATAAGTTGCTTTGCAGTGTTTTGTAGAAAGGTTTGGAGTTTTCTTGAAAGGTTACCACCCATAAATTAAGTACTCGGATCAAAAACACTTCTCGTAGCAAAATAAAATGCCTTGTGGTGTTTTGTTGACTATTTACCACCCATAAATGATGTAATAGTCATGAAGCGCTTAGGGTGGTATTCTACATTTCTTCGTGGTGGTTTTCTATAAGATTTGGAGTTTTCTTCAAAGGTTACCATCCATAAATGAATTACTCGGATCAGAAACACTTATCAAAGCAGGATAAGATGCTTTGCTGTGTTTTCTTGAATGTTTACCATCCATAAATTAAGTAATAGTCATGAAGTGCTTAGAGTGGTATTCTACAGACATGAAACACAACACGTAGCAGGATATTCTTAAATGGTTATCACCCATAAATGAAGTACTCGGATCAGAAACACTTCTTGTAGCATGATAAAATGCCTTGTGGTGTTTTGTTGAATGTTTACCACCCATAAAACAAGTAATAGTCATGAAGCGCTTCGAGTGGTATACTACATTTCTTCGTGGTGGTTTTCTGAATGGTTTGGAGTTTTCTCGAAAGATTACCACTCATATATGAAGTACTTGGATCAGAAACACTTCACGTAGCAGGATAAGATGCTTTCCAGTATTTTCTTGAATGTTTACCACCCACAAATGAAGTAATCAAACATGAAGCACTTACAATGATATTCTATGCTTCTTCATGGTGGTCTAACGAAAGATTTAGAGTTTTCTTGGAACGTTACCATTCATAAATAAAGTAATCATATCTGGAACACATCTGGTAGTAGGTTAGGATTCTTTGTGGTGTTTTCTTGAATGGTTATCACCCATAAATGAAGTACTCGGATCAGAAACACTTCTCGTAGCTTGATAAAATGCCTTGTGGTGTTTTGATGAATGTTTAGCACCCATAAATGAAGTAATAGTCATGAAGCGCTTGGAGTGGTATTCTACATTTCTTCGTGGTGCTTTTCTGAAAGGTTTGGAGTTTCCCTCAAAGGTTACCACCCATATATGAAGTACTCGGATCAGAAACACTTCTCGTAGCAGGATAAGATGCTTTGCGATGTTTTTTTGAATGTTTACCATCAACAAATGAAATAATAGTAATGAAACGCTTAGAGTGGTATTCTACATTTCTTCGTGGTGGTTTTCTATAAGATTTGGAGTTTTCTTCAAAGGTTACCACCCATAAATGAATTACTCGGATCAGAAACACTTCTCGTAGCTTGATAAAATGCCTTGTGCTGTTTTGTTGAATATTTACCATCCATAAATGAAGTAATAGTCATGAAGTGGTTAGAGTGGTATTCTACATTTCTTCGTGGTGCTTTTCTGAAAGGTTTGGAGTTTCCTTCAAAGGTTACCACCCATAAATGAAGTACTCGGATTAGAAACACATCTCGTAGCAGGATAAGTTGCTTTGCGGTGTTTTCTTGAATGTTTACCACCCATAATTGAAGTAATAGTCATTAAGCGCTTAGATTGGTATTCTACAGACATGAAACACAACACGTACCAGGATAAGTTGCTTTGTAGTGTTTTCTTGAAAGGTTTGGAGTTTCCTGAAAGGTTTGGAGTTTTCTTGAAAGGTTACCACCCATAAATTAAGTACTCGGATCAAAAACACTTCTCGTAGCAGAATAAAATGCCTTGTGGTGTTCTGTTGACTGTTTACCACCCATAAATGATGTAATAGTCATGAAGCGCTTAGAGCGGTATTCTACATTTCTTTGTGGTGGTTTTCTATAAGATTTGGAGTTTTCTTCAAAGGTTACCACCCATAAATGAATTACTCGGATCAGAATAACTTCTCAAAGCAGGATAAGATGCTTTGCTGTGTTTTCTTGAATGTTTACCATCTATAAATTAAGTAATAGTCATGAAGTGCTTAGAGTGGTATTCTACAGACATGAAACACAACACGTAGCAGGATATTTTTGAATGGTTATCACCCATTAATGAAGTACTCGGATCAGAAACACTTCTTGTAGCATGATAAAATGCCTTGTGGTGTTTTGTTGAATGTTTACCACCCAAAAAAGAAGTAATACTCACGAAGCGCTTCGAGTGGTATTCTACATTTCTTCGTGGTGGTTTTCTGAATGGTTTGGAGTTTTCTTGAAAGATTACCACCCATATAAGAAGTACTTGGATCAGAAACACTTCACGTAGCAGGATAAGATGCTTTCCAGTATTTTCTTGAATGTTTACCACCCATAAATGAAGTAATCAAACATGAAGCACTTACAATGATATTCTATGCTTCTTCATGGTGGTCTAACGAAAGATTTAGAGTTTTCTTGGAACGTTACCATTCATAAATAAAGTAATCATATCTGGAACACATCTGGTAGTAGGTTAGGATTCTTTGTGGTGTTTTCTTGAATGGTTATCACCCATAAATGAAGTACTCGGATCAGAAACACTTCTCGCAGCTTGATAAAATGCATTGTGGTGTTTTGATGAATGTTTAGCACCCATAAATGAAGTAATAGTCATGAAGCGCTTGGAGTGGTATTCTACATTTCTTCGTGGTGCTTTTCTGAAAGGTTTGGAGTTTCCCTCAAAGGTTACCACCCATATATGAAGTACTCGGATCAGAAACACTTCTCGTAGCAGGATAAGATGCTTTGCGATGTTTTTTTGAATGTTTACCATCAACAAATGAAGTAATAGTCATGAAGCGCTTAGAGTGGTATTCTATATTTCTTCGTGGTGGTTTTTTATAAGATTGGGAGTTTTCTTCAAAGGTTACCACCCATAAATGAATTACTCGGATCAGAAACACTTCTCGTAGCTTGATAAAATGCCTTGTGCTGTTTTTTTGAATAGTTACCACCCATAAATGAAGTAATAGTCATGAAGTGGTTAGAGTGGTATTCTACATTTCTTTGTGGTGGTTTTATGAAAGGTTTGGAGTTTTCTTCAAAGGTTACCACCCATAAATGAAGTACTCGGATCAGAAACACATCTCGTAGCAGGATAAGTTGCTTTGCGGTGTTTTCTTGAATGTTTACCACCCATAATTGAAGTAATAGTCATTAAGCGCTTAGATTGGTATTCTACAGACTTGAAACACAACACGTACCAGGATAAGTTGCTTTGCAGTGTTTTGTAGAAAGGTTTGGAGTTTTCTTGAAAGGTTACCACCCATAAATTAAGTACTCGGATCAAAAACACTTCTCGTAGCAAAATAAAATGCCTTGTGGTGTTTTGTTGACTATTTACCACCCATAAATGATGTAATAGTCATGAAGCGCTTAGGGTGGTATTCTACATTTCTTCGTGGTGGTTTTCTATAAGATTTGGAGTTTTCTTCAAAGGTTACCATCCATAAATGAATTACTCGGATCAGAAACACTTATCAAAGCAGGATAAGATGCTTTGCTGTGTTTTCTTGAATGTTTACCATCCATAAATTAAGTAATAGTCATGAAGTGCTTAGAGTGGTATTCTACAGACATGAAACACAACACGTAGCAGGATATTCTTAAATGGTTATCACCCATAAATGAAGTACTCGGATCAGAAACACTTCTTGTAGCATGATAAAATGCCTTGTGGTGTTTTGTTGAATGTTTACCACCCATAAAACAAGTAATAGTAATGAAGCGCTTCGAGTGGTATACTACATTTCTTCGTGGTGGTTTTCTGAATGGTTTGGAGTTTTCTCGAAAGATTACCACTCATATATGAAGTACTTGGATCAGAAACACTTCACGTAGCAGGATAAGATGCTTTCCAGTATTTTCTTGAATGTTTACCACCCACAAATGAAGTAATCAAACATGAAGCACTTACAATGATATTCTATGCTTCTTCATGGTGGTCTAACGAAAGATTTAGAGTTTTCTTGGAACGTTACCATTCATAAATAAAGTAATCATATCTGGAACACATCTGGTAGTAGGTTAGGATTCTTTGTGGTGTTTTCTTGAATGGTTATCACCCATAAATGAAGTACTCGGATCAGAAACACTTCTCGCAGCTTGATAAAATGCATTGTGGTGTTTTGATGAATGTTTAGCACCCATAAATAAAGTAATAGTCATGAAGCGCTTGGAGTGGTATTCTACATTTCTTCGTGGTGCTTTTCTGAAAGGTTTGGAGTTTCCCTCAAAGGTTACCACCCATATATGAAGTACTCGGATCAGAAACACTTCTCGTAGCAGGATAAGATGCTTTGCGATGTTTTTTTGAATGTTTACCATCAACAAATGAAATAATAGTAATGAAACGCTTAGAGTGGTATTCTACATTTCTTCGTGGTGGTTTTCTATAAGATTTGGAGTTTTCTTCAAAGGTTACCACCCATAAATGAATTACTCGGATCAGAAACACTTCTCGTAGCTTGATAAAATGCCTTGTGCTGTTTTGTTGAATATTTACCATCCATAAATGATGTAATAGTCATGAAGTGGTTAGAGTGGTATTCTACATTTCTTCGTGGTGCTTTTCTGAAAGGTTTGGAGTTTCCTTCAAAGGTTACCACCCATAAATGAAGTACTCGGATCAGAAACACATCTCGTAGCAGGATAAGTTGCTTTGCGGTGTTTTCTTGAATGTTTACCACCCATAATTGAAGTAATAGTCATTAAGCGCTTAGAGCGGTATTCTACATTTCTTTGTGGTGGTTTTCTATAAGATTTGGAGTTTTCTTCAAAGGTTACCACCCATAAATGAATTACTCGGATCAGAATAACTTCTCAAAGCAGGATAAGATGCTTTGCTGTGTTTTCTTGAATGTTTACCATCTATAAATTAAGTAATAGTCATGAAGTGCTTAGAGTGGTATTCTACAGACATGAAACACAACACGTAGCAGGATATTTTTGCATGGTTATCACCCATTAATGAAGTACTCGGATCAGAAACACTTCTTGTAGCATGATAAAATGCCTTGTGGTGTTTTGTTGAATGTTTACCACCCAAAAAAGAAGTAATACTCACGAAGCGCTTCGAGTGGTATTCTACATTTCTTCGTGGTGGTTTTCTGAATGGTTTGGAGTTTTCTTGAAAGATTACCACCCATATAAGAAGTACTTGGATCAGAAACACTTCACGTAGCAGGATAAGATGCTTTCTAGTATTTTCTTGAATGTTTACCACCCATAAATGAAGTAATCAAACATGAAGCACTTACAATGATATTCTATGCTTCTTCATGGTGGTATAACGAAAGATTTAGAGTTTTCTTGGAACGTTACCACTCATAAATAAAGTAATCATATCTGGAACACATCTGGTAGTAGGTTAGGATTCTTTGTGGTGTTTTTTTGAATGGTTATCACCCATAAATGAAGTACTCGGATCAGAAACACTTCTCGATGCTTGATAAAATGCCTTGTGCTGTTTTGTTGAATATTTACCACCCATAAATGAAGTAATAGTCATGAAGTGGTTAGAGTGGTATTCTACATTTCTTCGTGGTGGTTTTATGAAAGGTTTGGAGTTTTCTTCAAAAGTTACCACCCATAAATGAAGTACTCGGATCAGAAACACATCTCGTAGCAGGATAAGTTGCTTTGCGGTGTTTTCTTGAATGTTTACCACCCATAATTGAAGTAATAGTCATTAAGCGCTTGGATTGGTATTCTACAGACATGAAACACAACACGTACCAGGATAAGTTGCTTTGCAGTGTTTTGTTGAAAGGTTTGGAGTTTCCTGAAAGGTTTGGAGTTTTCTTGAAAGGTTACCACCCATAAATTAAGTACTCGGATCAAAAACACTTCTCGTAGCAGAACAAAATGCATTGTGGTGTTTTGTTGACTATTTACCATCCATAAATAATGTAATAGTCATGAAGCGCTTAGAGTGGTATTCTACATTTCTTCGTTGTGGTTTTCTATAAGATTTGGAGTTTTCTTCAAAGGTTACCACCCATAAATGAATTACTCGGATCAGAAACACTTCTCAAAGCAGGATAAGATGCTTTGCTGTGTTTTCTTGAATGTTTACCATCCATAAATTAAGTAATAGTCATGAAGTGCTTAGAGTGGTATTCTACAGACATGAAACACAACACGTAGCAGGATATTCTTGAATGGTTATCACCCATAAATGAAGTACTCGGATCAGAAACAATTCTTGTAGCATGATAAAATGCCTTGTGGTGTTTTGTTGAATGTTTACCACCCAAAAAATAAGTAATACTCACGAAGCGCTTCGAGTGGTATTCTACATTTCTTCGTGGTGCTTTTCTGAAAGGTTTGGAGTTTCCCTCAAAGGTTACCACCCATATATGAAGTACTCGGATCAGAAACACTTCTCGTAGCAGGATAAGATGCTTTGCGATGTTTTTTTGAATGTTTACCATCAACAAATGAAATAATAGTAATGAAACGCTTAGAGTGGTATTCTACATTTCTTCGTGGTGGTTTTCTATAAGATTTGGAGTTTTCTTCAAAGGTTACCACCCATAAATGAATTACTCGGATCAGAAACACTTCTCGTAGCTTGATAAAATGCCTTGTGCTGTTTTGTTGAATATTTATCATCCATAAATGAAGTAATAGTCATGAAGTGGTTAGAGTGGTATTCTACATTTCTTCGTGGTGCTTTTCTAAAAGGTTTGGAGTTTCCTTCAAAGGTTACCACCCATAAATGAAGTACTCGGATCAAAAACACATCTCGTAGCAGGATAAGTTGCTTTGCGGTGTTTTCTTGAATGTTTACCACCCATAATTGAAGTAATAGTCATTAAGCGCTTAGATTGGTATTCTACAGACATGAAACACAACACGTACTAGGATAAGTTGCTTTGCAGTGTTTTGTTGAAAGGTTTGGAGTTTCCTGAAAGGTTTGGAGTTTTCTTGAAAGGTTACCACCCATAAATTAAGTACTCGGATCAAAAACACTTCTCGTAGCAGAATAAAATGCCTTGTGGTGTTTTGCTGACTGTTTACCACCCATAAATGATGTAATAGTAATGAAGCGCTTAGAGCGGTATTCTACATTTCTTTGTGGTGGTTTTCTATAAGATTTGGAGTTTTCTTCAAAGGTTACCACCCATAAATGAATTACTCGGATCAGAATAACTACTCAAAGCAGGATAAGATGCTTTGCTGTGTTTTCTTGAATGTTTACCATATATAAATTAAGTAATAGTCATGAAGTGCTTAGAGTGGTATTCTACAGACATGAAACACAACACGTAGTAGGATATTCTTGAATGGTTATCACCCATTAATGAAGTACTCGGATCAGAAACACTTCTTGTAGCATGATAAAATGCCTTGTGATGTTTTGTTGAATGTTTACCTCCCAAAAAAGAAGTAATACTCACGAAGCGCTTCGAGTGGTATTCTACATTTCTTCGTGGTGGTTTTCTGAATGGTTTGGAGTTTTCTTGAAAGATTACCACCCATATAAGAAGTACTTGGATCAGAAACACTTCACGTAGCAGGATAAGATGCTTTCCAGTATTTTCTTGAATGTTTACCACCCATAAATGAAGTAATCAAACATGAAGCACTTACAATGATATTCTATGCTTCTTCATGGTGGTCTAACGAAAGATTTAGAGTTTTCTTGGAACGTTACCATTCATAAATAAAGTAATCATATCTGGAACACATCTGGTAGTAGGTTAGGATTCTTTGTGGTGTTTTCTTGAATGGTTATCACCCATAAATGAAGTACTCGGATCAGAAACACTTCTCGTAGCTTGATAAAATGCCTTGTGCTGTTTTGTTGAATATTTACCACCCATAAATGAAGTAATAGTCATGAAGTGGTTAGAGTGGTATTCTACATTTCTTCGTGGTGCTTTTCTGAAAGGTTTGGAGTTTCCTTCAAAGGTTACCACCCATAAATGAAGTACTCGGATCAGAAATACATCTCGTAGCAGGATAAGTTGCTTTGCGGTGTTTTCTTGAATGTTTAACACCCATAATTGAAGTGATAGTCATTAAGCGCTTAGATTGGTATTCTACAGACATGAAACACAACACGTACCAGGATAAGTTGCTTTGTAGTGTTTTCTTGAAAGGTTTCGAGTTTCCTGAAAGGTTTGGAGTTTCCTGAAAGGTTTGGAGTTTTCTTGAAAGGTTACCACCCATAAATTACGTACTCGGATCAAAAACACTTCTCGTAGCAGAATAAAATGCCTTGTGGTGTTTTGTTGACTATTTACCACCCATAAATGAAGTAATAGTCATGAAGCGCTTAGAGTGGTATTCTACATTTCTTCATGGTGGTTTTCTATAAGATTTGGAGTTTTCTTCAAAGGTTACCACCCATAAATGAATTACTCGGATCAGAAACACTTCTCAAAGCAGGATAAGAAGCTTTGCTGTGTTTTCTTGAATGTTTACCACCCATAAATTAAGTAATAGTCATGAAGTGCTTAGAGTGGTATTCTACAGACATGAAGCACAACACGTAGCAGGATATTCTTGAATGGTTATCACCCATATATGAAGTATTTGGATCAGAAACACTTCACGTAGCAGGATAAGATGCTTTCCAGTATTTTCTTGAATGTTTACCACCCACAAATGAAGTAATCAAAAATGAAGCACTTACAATGATATTCTATGCTTCTTCATGGTGGTCTAACGAAAGATTTAGAGTTTTCTTGGAACGTTACCATTCATAAATAAAGTAATCATATCTGGAACACATCTGGTAGTAGGTTAGGATTCTTTGTGGTGTTTTCTTGAATGGTTATCACCCATAAATGAAGTACTCGGATCAGAAACACTTCTCGCAGCTTGTTAAAATGCATTGTGGTGTTTTGATGAATGTTTAGCACCCATAAATAAAGTAATAGTCATGAAGCGCTTGGAGTGGTATTCTACATTTCTTCGTGGTGCTTTTCTGAAAGGTTTGGAGTTTCCCTCAAAGGTTACCACCCATATATGAAGTACTCGGATCAGAAACACTTCTCGTAGCAAGATAAGATGCTTTGCGATGTTTTTTTGAATGTTTACCATCAACAAATGAAGTAATAGTCATGAAGCGCTTAGAGTGGTATTCTATATTTCTTCGTGGTGGTTTTTTATAAGATTTGGAGTTTTCTTCAATGGTTACCACCCATAAATGAATTACTCGGATCAGAAACACTTCTCGTAGCTTGATAAAATGCCTTGTGCTGTTTTGTTGAATAGTTACCACCCATAAATGAAGTAATAGTCATGAAGTGGTTAGAGTGGTATTCTACATTTCTTCGTGGTGGTTTTCTGAATGGTTTGGAGTTTTCTTGAAAGATTACCACCCATATAAGAAGTACTTGGATCAGAAACACTTCACGTAGCAGGATAAGATGCTTTCCAGTATTTTCTTGAATGTTTACCACCCATAAATGAAGTAATCAAACATGAAGCACTTACAATGATATTCTATGCTTCTTCATGGTGGTCTAACGAAAGATTTAGAGTTTTCTTGGAACGTTACCACTCATAAATAAAGTAATCATATCTGGAACACATCTGGTAGTAGGTTAGGATTCTTTGAGGTGTTTTCTTGAATGGTTATCACCCATAAATGAAGTACTCGGATCAGAAACACTTCTCGTAGCTTGATAAAATGCCTTGTGCTGTTTTGTTGAATATTTACCACCCATAAATGAAGTAATAGTCACGAAGTGGTTAGAGTGGTATTCTACATTTCTTCGTGGTGCTTTTCTAAAAGGTTTGGAGTTTCCTTCAAAGGTTACCACCCATAAATGAAGTACTCGGCTCAGAAACACATCTCGTAGCAGGATAAGTTGCTTTGCGGTGTTTTCTTGAATGTTTAACACCCATAATTGAAGTAATAGTCATTAAGCGCTTAGATTGGTATTCTACAGACATGAAACACAACACGTACCAGGATAAGTTTCTTTGCAGTGTTTTGTTGAAAGGTTTGGAGTTTCCTGAAAGGTTTGGAGTTTTCTTGAAAGGTTACCACCCATAAATTAAGTACTCGGATCAAAAACACTTCTCGTAGCAGAATAAAATGCCTTGTGGTGTTTTGTTGACTGTTTACCACCCATAAATGATGTAATAGTAATGAAGCGCTTAGAGTGGTATTGTACATTTCTTCGTGGTGGTTTTCTATAAGATTTGGAGTTTTCTTCAAAGGTTACCACCCATAAATGAATTACTCGGATCAGAAACACTTCGCAAAGCATGATAAGATGCTTTCGCAATAAAATGCCTTGTGGTGTTTTGTTGACTGTTTACCACCCATAAATGATGTAATAGTAATGAAGCGCTTAGAGTGGTATTGTACATTTCTTCGTGGTGGTTTTCTATAAGATTTGGAGTTTTCTTGAAAGATTACCACCCATATATGAAGTACTTGGATCAAAAACACTTCACGTAGCAGGATAAGATGCGTTCCAGTATTTTCTTGAATGTTTACCACCCATAAATGAAGTAATCAAACATGAAGCACTTACAATGATATTCTATGCTTCTTCATGGTGGTCTAATGAAAGATTTAGAGTTTTCTTGGAATGTTAACACTCATAAATAAAGTAATCATATCTGGAACTCATCTGGTAGTAGGTTAGGATTCTTTGTGGTGTTTTCTTGAATGGTTATCACCCATAAATGAAGTACTCGGATCAGAAACACTTCTCGTAGCTTGATAAAATGCCTTGTGCTGTTTTGTTGAATATTTACCACCCATAAATGAAGTAATAGTCATGAAGTGGTTAGAGTGGTATTCTACATTTCTTCATGGTGCTTTTCTGAAAGGTTTGGAGTTTCCTTCAAAGGTAACCACCCATAAATGAAGTACTCGGATTAGAAACACATCTCGTAGCAGGATAAGTTGCTTTGCGTTGTTTTCTTGAATGTTTACCACCCATAATTGAAGTAATAGTCATTAAGCGCTTAGATTGGTATTCTACAAACATGAAACACAACACCTACCAGGATAAGTTGCTTTGCAGTGTTTTGTTGAAAGGTTTGGAGTTTCCTGAAAGGTTTGGAGTTTTCTTGAAAGGTTACCACCCATAAATTAAGTACTCGGATCAAAAACACTTCTCGTAGCAGAATAAAATGCCTTGTGGTGTTTTGTTGACTGTTTACCACCCATAAATGATGTAATAGTCATGAAGCGCTTAGAGCGGTATTCTACATTTCTTTGTGGTGGTTTTCTATAAGATTTGGAGTTTTCTTCAAAGGTTACCACCCATAAATGAATTAGTCGGATCAGAATAACTTCTCAAAGCAGGATAAGATGCTTTGCTGTGTTTTCTTGACTGTTTACCACCCATAAATGATGTAATAGTCATGAAGCGCTTAGAGCGGTATTCTACATTTCTTTGTGGTGGTTTTCTATAAGATTTGGAGTTTTCTTCAAAGGTTACCACCCATAAATGAATTACTCGGATCAGAAACACTTCGCAAAGCATGATAAGATGCTTTCGCAATAAAATGCCTTGTGGTGTTTTGTTGACTGTTTACCACCCATAAATGATGTAATAGTAATGAAGCGCTTAGAGTGGTATTGTACATTTCTTCGTGGTGGTTTTCTATAAGATTTGGAGTTTTCTTGAAAGATTACCACCCATATATGAAGTACTTGGATCAAAAACACTTCACGTAGCAGGATAAGATGCGTTCCAGTATTTTCTTGAATGTTTACCACCCATAAATGAAGTAATCAAACATGAAGCACTTACAATGATATTCTATGCTTCTTCATGGTGGTCTAATGAAAGATTTAGAGTTTTCTTGGAATGTTAACACTCATAAATAAAGTAATCATATCTGGAACTCATCTGGTAGTAGGTTAGGATTCTTTGTGGTGTTTTCTTGAATGGTTATCACCCATAAATGAAGTACTCGGATCAGAAACACTTCTCGTAGCTTGATAAAATGCCTTGTGCTGTTTTGTTGAATATTTACCACCCATAAATGAAGTAATAGTCATGAAGTGGTTAGAGTGGTATTCTACATTTCTTCATGGTGCTTTTCTGAAAGGTTTGGAGTTTCCTTCAAAGGTAACCACCCATAAATGAAGTACTCGGATTAGAAACACATCTCGTAGCAGGATAAGTTGCTTTGCGTTGTTTTCTTGAATGTTTACCACCCATAATTGAAGTAATAGTCATTAAGCGCTTAGATTGGTATTCTACAAACATGAAACACAACACCTACCAGGATAAGTTGCTTTGCAGTGTTTTGTTGAAAGGTTTGGAGTTTCCTGAAAGGTTTGGAGTTTTCTTGAAAGGTTACCACCCATAAATTAAGTACTCGGATCAAAAACACTTCTCGTAGCAGAATAAAATGCATTGTGGGGTTTTGTTGACTATTTACCATCCATAAATAATGTAATAGTCATGAAGCGCTTAGAGTGGTATTCTACATTTCTTCGTTGTGGTTTTCTATAAGATTTGGAGTTTTCTTCAAAGGTTACCACCCATAAATGAATTACTCGGATCAGAAACACTTCTCAAAGCAGGATAAGATGCTTTGCTGTGTTTTCTTGAATGTTTACCATCCATAAATTAAGTAATAGTCATGAAGTGCTTAGAGTGGTATTCTACAGACATGAAACACAACACGTAGCAGGATATTCTTGAATGGTTATCACCCATAAATGAAGTACTCGGATCAGAAACAATTCTTGTAGCATGATAAAATGCCTTGTGGTGTTTTGTTGAATGTTTACCACCCAAAAAATAAGTAATACTCACGAAGCGCTTCGAGTGGTATTCTACATTTCTTCGTGGTGGTTTTCTGAATGGTTTGGAGTTTCCCTCAAAGGTTACCACCCATATATGAAGTACTCGGATCAGAAACACTTCTCGTAGCAGGATAAGATGCTTTGCGATGTTTTTTTGAATGTTTACCATCAACAAATGAAATAATAGTAATGAAACGCTTAGAGTGGTATTCTACATTTCTTCGTGGTGGTTTTCTATAAGATTTGGAGTTTTCTTCAAAGGTTACCACCCATAAATGAATTACTCGGATCAGAAACACTTCTCGTAGCTTGATAAAATGCCTTGTGCTGTTTTGTTGAATATTTATCATCCATAAATGAAGTAATAGTCATGAAGTGGTTAGAGTGGTATTCTACATTTCTTCGTGGTGCTTTTCTAAAAGGTTTGGAGTTTCCTTCAAAGGTTACCACCCATAAATGAAGTACTCGGATCAAAAACACATCTCGTAGCAGGATAAGTTGCTTTGCGGTGTTTTCTTGAATGTTTACCACCCATAATTGAAGTAATAGTCATTAAGCGCTTAGATTGGTATTCTACAGACATGAAACACAACACGTACTAGGATAAGTTGCTTTGCAGTGTTTTGTTGAAAGGTTTGGAGTTTCCTGAAAGGTTTGGAGTTTTCTTGAAAGGTTACCACCCATAAATTAAGTACTCGGATCAAAAACACTTCTCGTAGCAGAATAAAATGCCTTGTGGTGTTTTGTTGACTGTTTACCACCCATAAATGATGTAATAGTAATGAAGCGCTTAGAGCGGTATTCTACATTTCTTTGTGGTGGTTTTCTATAAGATTTGGAGTTTTCTTCAAAGGTTACCACCCATAAATGAATTACTCGGATCAGAATAACTACTCAAAGCAGGATAAGATGCTTTGCTGTGTTTTCTTGAATGTTTACCATATATAAATTAAGTAATAGTCATGAAGTGCTTAGAGTGGTATTCTACAGACATGAAACACAACACGTAGTAGGATATTCTTGAATGGTTATCACCCATTAATGAAGTACTCGGATCAGAAACACTTCTTGTAGCATGATAAAATGCCTTGTGATGTTTTGTTGAATGTTTACCACCCAAAAAAGAAGTAATACTCACGAAGCGCTTCGAGTGGTATTCTACATTTCTTCGTGGTGGTTTTCTGAATGGTTTGGAGTTTTCTTGAAAGATTACCACCCATATAAGAAGTACTTGGATCAGAAACACTTCACGTAGCAGGATAAGATGCTTTCCAGTATTTTCTTGAATGTTTACCACCCATAAATGAAGTAATCAAACATGAAGCACTTACAATGATATTCTATGCTTCTTCATGGTGGTCTAACGAAAGATTTAGAGTTTTCTTGGAACGTTACAACTCATAAATAAAGTAATCATATCTGGAACACATCTGGTAGTAGGTTAGGATTCTTTGTGGTGTTTTCTTGAATGGTTATCACCCATAAATGAAGTACTCGGATCAGAAACACTTCTCGTAGCTTGATAAAATGCCTTGTGCTGTTTTGTTGAATATTTACCACCCATAAATGAAGTAATAGTCATGAAGTGGTTAGAGTGGTATTCTACATTTCTTCGTGGTGCTTTTCTGAAAGGTTTGGAGTTTCCTTCAAAGGTTACCACCCATAAATGAAGTACTCGGATCAGAAATACATCTCGTAGCAGGATAAGTTGCTTTGCGGTGTTTTCTTGAATGTTTAACACCCATAATTGAAGTGATAGTCATTAAGCGCTTAGATTGGTATTCTACAGACATGAAACACAACACGTACCAGGATAAGTTGCTTTGTAGTGTTTTCTTGAAAGGTTTCGAGTTTCCTGAAAGGTTTGGAGTTTCCTGAAAGGTTTGGAGTTTTCTTGAAAGGTTACCACCCATAAATTACGTACTCGGATCAAAAACACTTCTCGTAGCAGAATAAAATGCCTTGTGGTGTTTTGTTGACTATTTACCACCCATAAATGAAGTAATAGTCATGAAGCGCTTAGAGTGGTATTCTACATTTCTTCATGGTGGTTTTCTATAAGATTTGGAGTTTTCTTCAAAGGTTACCACCCATAAATGAATTACTCGGATCAGAAACACTTCTCAAAGCAGGATAAGAAGCTTTGCTGTGTTTTCTTGAATGTTTACCACCCATAAATTAAGTAATAGTCATGAAGTGCTTAGAGTGGTATTCTACAGACATGAAGCACAACACGTAGCAGGATATTCTTGAATGGTTATCACCCATATATGAAGTATTTGGATCAGAAACACTTCACGTAGCAGGATAAGATGCTTTCCAGTATTTTCTTGAATGTTTACCACCCACAAATGAAGTAATCAAAAATGAAGCACTTACAATGATATTCTATGCTTCTTCATGGTGGTCTAACGAAAGATTTAGAGTTTTCTTGGAACGTTACCATTCATAAATAAAGTAATCATATCTGGAACACATCTGGTAGTAGGTTAGGATTCTTTGTGGTGTTTTCTTGAATGGTTATCACCCATAAATGAAGTACTCGGATCAGAAACACTTCTCGCAGCTTGATAAAATGCATTGTGGTGTTTTGATGAATGTTTAGCACCCATAAATAAAGTAATAGTCATGAAGCGCTTGGAGTGGTATTCTACATTTCTTCGTGGTGCTTTTCTGAAAGGTTTGGAGTTTCCCTCAAAGGTTACCACCCATATATGAAGTACTCGGATCAGAAACACTTCTCGTAGCAAGATAAGATGCTTTGCGATGTTTTTTTGAATGTTTACCATCAACAAATGAAGTAATAGTCATGAAGCGCTTAGAGTGGTATTCTATATTTCTTCGTGGTGGTTTTTTATAAGATTTGGAGTTTTCTTCAATGGTTACCACCCATAAATGAATTACTCGGATCAGAAACACTTCTCGTAGCTTGATAAAATGCCTTGTGCTGTTTTGTTGAATAGTTACCACCCATAAATGAAGTAATAGTCATGAAGTGGTTAGAGTGGTATTCTACATTTCTTCGTGGTGGTTTTCTGAATGGTTTGGAGTTTTCTTGAAAGATTACCACCCATATAAGAAGTACTTGGATCAGAAACACTTCACGTAGCAGGATAAGATGCTTTCCAGTATTTTCTTGAATGTTTACCACCCATAAATGAAGTAATCAAACATGAAGCACTTACAATGATATTCTATGCTTCTTCATGGTGGTCTAACGAAAGATTTAGAGTTTTCTTGGAACGTTACCACTCATAAATAAAGTAATCATATCTGGAACACATCTGGTAGTAGGTTAGGATTCTTTGAGGTGTTTTCTTGAATGGTTATCACCCATAAATGAAGTACTCGGATCAGAAACACTTCTCGTAGCTTGATAAAATGCCTTGTGCTGTTTTGTTGAATATTTACCACCCATAAATGAAGTAATAGTCATGAAGTGGTTAGAGTGGTATTCTACATTTCTTCGTGGTGCTTTTCTAAAAGGTTTGGAGTTTCCTTCAAAGGTTACCACCCATAAATGAAGTACTCGGATCAGAAACACATCTCGTAGCAGGATAAGTTGCTTTGCGGTGTTTTCTTGAATGTTTAACACCCATAATTGAAGTAATAGTCATTAAGCGCTTAGATTGGTATTCTACAGACATGAAACACAACACGTACCAGGATAAGTTTCTTTGCAGTGTTTTGTTGAAAGGTTTGGAGTTTCCTGAAAGGTTTGGAGTTTTCTTGAAAGGTTACCACCCATAAATTAAGTACTCGGATCAAAAACACTTCTCGTAGCAGAATAAAATGCCTTGTGGTGTTTTGTTGACTGTTTACCACCCATAAATGATGTAATAGTAATGAAGCGCTTAGAGTGGTATTGTACATTTCTTCGTGGTGGTTTTCTATAAGATTTGGAGTTTTCTTCAAAGGTTACCACCCATAAATGAATTACTCGGATCAGAAACACTTCGCAAAGCATGATAAGATGCTTTCGCAATAAAATGCCTTGTGGTGTTTTGTTGACTGTTTACCACCCATAAATGATGTAATAGTAATGAAGCGCTTAGAGTGGTATTGTACATTTCTTCGTGGTGGTTTTCTATAAGATTTGGAGTTTTCTTGAAAGATTACCACCCATATATGAAGTACTTGGATCAAAAACACTTCACGTAGCAGGATAAGATGCGTTCCAGTATTTTCTTGAATGTTTACCACCCATAAATGAAGTAATCAAACATGAAGCACTTACAATGATATTCTATGCTTCTTCATGGTGGTCTAATGAAAGATTTAGAGTTTTCTTGGAATGTTAACACTCATAAATAAAGTAATCATATCTGGAACTCATCTGGTAGTAGGTTAGGATTCTTTGTGGTGTTTTCTTGAATGGTTATCACCCATAAATGAAGTACTCGGATCAGAAACACTTCTCGTAGCTTGATAAAATGCCTTGTGCTGTTTTGTTGAATATTTACCTCCCATAAATGAAGTAATAGTCATGAAGTGGTTAGAGTGGTATTCTACATTTCTTCATGGTGCTTTTCTGAAAGGTTTGGAGTTTCCTTCAAAGGTAACCACCCATAAATGAAGTACTCGGATTAGAAACACATCTCGTAGCAGGATAAGTTGCTTTGCGTTGTTTTCTTGAATGTTTACCACCCATAATTGAAGTAATAGTCATTAAGCGCTTAGATTGGTATTCTACAAACATGAAACACAACACCTACCAGGATAAGTTGCTTTGCAGTGTTTTGTTGAAAGGTTTGGAGTTTCCTGAAAGGTTTGGAGTTTCCTGAAAGGTTTGGAGTTTTCTTGAAAGGTTACCACCCATAAATTAAGTACTCGGATCAAAAACACTTCTCGTAGCAGAATAAAATGCCTTGTGGTGTTTTGTTGACTGTTTACCACCCATAAATGATGTAATAGTAATGAAGCGCTTAGAGCGGTATTCTACATTTCTTTGTGGTGGTTTTCTATAAGATTTGGAGTTTTCTTCAAAGGTTACCACCCATAAATGAATTACTCGGATCAGAATAACTACTCAAAGCAGGATAAGATGCTTTGCTGTGTTTTCTTGAATGTTTACCATATATAAATTAAGTAATAGTCATGAAGTGCTTAGAGTGGTATTCTACAGACATGAAACACAACACGTAGTAGGATATTCTTGAATGGTTATCACCCATTAATGAAGTACTCGGATCAGAAACACTTCTTGTAGCATGATAAAATGCCTTGTGATGTTTTGTTGAATGTTTACCACCCAAAAAAGAAGTAATACTCACGAAGCGCTTCGAGTGGTATTCTACATTTCTTCGTGGTGGTTTTCTGAATGGTTTGGAGTTTTCTTGAAAGATTACCACCCATATAAGAAGTACTTGGATCAGAAACACTTCACGTAGCAGGATAAGATGCTTTCCAGTATTTTCTTGAATGTTTACCACCCATAAATGAAGTAATCAAACATGAAGCACTTACAATGATATTCTATGCTTCTTCATGGTGGTCTAACGAAAGATTTAGAGTTTTCTTGGAACGTTACCACTCATAAATAAAGTAATCATATCTGGAACACATCTGGTAGTAGGTTAGGATTCTTTGTGGTGTTTTCTTGAATGGTTATCACCCATAAATGAAGTACTCGGATCAGAAACACTTCTCGTAGCTTGATAAAATGCCTTGTGCTGTTTTGTTGAATATTTACCACCCATAAATGAAGTAATAGTCATGAAGTGGTTAGAGTGGTATTCTACATTTCTTCGTGGTGCTTTTCTGAAAGGTTTGGAGTTTCCTTCAAAGGTTACCACCCATAAATGAAGTACTCGGATCAGAAATACATCTCGTAGCAGGATAAGTTGCTTTGCGGTGTTTTCTTGAATGTTTAACACCCATAATTGAAGTGATAGTCATTAAGCGCTTAGATTGGTATTCTACAGACATGAAACACAACACGTACCAGGATAAGTTGCTTTGTAGTGTTTTCTTGAAAGGTTTCGAGTTTCCTGAAAGGTTTGGAGTTTCCTGAAAGGTTTGGAGTTTTCTTGAAAGGTTACCACCCATAAATTACGTACTCGGATCAAAAACACTTCTCGTAGCAGAATAAAATGCCTTGTGGTGTTTTGTTGACTATTTTCCACCCATAAATGAAGTAATAGTCATGAAGCGCTTAGAGTGGTATTCTACATTTCTTCATGGTGGTTTTCTATAAGATTTGGAGTTTTCTTCAAAGGTTACCACCCATAAATGAATTACTCGGATCAGAATAACTACTCAAAGCAGGATAAGAAGCTTTGCTGTGTTTTCTTGAATGTTTACCACCCATAAATTAAGTAATAGTCATGAAGTGCTTAGAGTGGTATTCTACAGACATGAAGCACAACACGTAGCAGGATATTCTTGAATGGTTATCACCCATATATGAAGTATTTGGATCAGAAACACTTCACGTAGCAGGATAAGATGCTTTCCAGTATTTTCTTGAATGTTTACCACCCACAAATGAAGTAATCAAAAATGAAGCACTTACAATGATATTCTATGCTTCTTCATGGTGGTCTAACGAAAGATTTAGAGTTTTCTTGGAACGTTACCATTCATAAATAAAGTAATCATATCTGGAACACATCTGGTAGTAGGTTAGGATTCTTTGTGGTGTTTTCTTGAATGGTTATCACCCATAAATGAAGTACTCGGATCAGAAACACTTCTCGCAGTTTGATAAAATGCATTGTGGTGTTTTGATGAATGTTTAGCACCCATAAATAAAGTAATAGTCATGAAGCGCTTGGAGTGGTATTCTACATTTCTTCGTGGTGCTTTTCTGAAAGGTTTGGAGTTTCCCTCAAAGGTTACCACCCATATATGAAGTACTCGGATCAGAAACACTTCTCGTAGGAAGATAAGATGCTTTGCGATGTTTTTTTGAATGTTTACCATCAACAAATGAAGTAATAGTCATGAAGCGCTTAGAGTGTTATTCTATATTTCTTCGTGGTGGTTTTTTATAAGATTTGGAGTTTTCTTCAATGGTTACCACCCATAAATGAATTACTCGGATCAGAAACACTTCTCGTAGCTTGATAAAATGCCTTGTGCTGTTTTGTTGAATAGTTACCACCCATAAATGAAGTAATAGTCATGAAGTGGTTAGAGTGGTATTCTACATTTCTTCGTGGTGGTTTTCTGAATGGTTTGGAGTTTTCTTGAAAGATTACCACCCATATAAGAAGTACTTGGATCAGAAACACTTCACGTAGCAGGATAAGATGCTTTCCAGTATTTTCTTGAATGTTTACCACCCATAAATGAAGTAATCAAACATGAAGCACTTACAATGATATTCTATGCTTCTTCATGGTGGTCTAACGAAAGATTTAGAGTTTTCTTGGAACGTTACCACTCATAAATAAAGTAATCATATCTGGAACACATCTGGTAGTAGGTTAGGATTCTTTGAGGTGTTTTCTTGAATGGTTATCACCCATAAATGAAGTACTCGGATCAGAAACACTTCTCGTAGCTTGATAAAATGCCTTGTGCTGTTTTGTTGAATATTTACCACCCATAAATGAAGTAATAGTCATGAAGTGGTTAGAGTGGTATTCTACATTTCTTCGTGGTGCTTTTCTAAAAGGTTTGGAGTTTCCTTCAAAGGTTACCACCCATAAATGAAGTACTCGGATCAGAAACACATCTCGTAGCAGGATAAGTTGCTTTGCGGTGTTTTCTTGAATGTTTAACACCCATAATTGAAGTAATAGTCATTAAGCGCTTAGATTGGTATTCTACAGACATGAAACACAACACGTACCAGGATAAGTTTCTTTGCAGTGTTTTGTTGAAAGGTTTGGAGTTTCCTGAAAGGTTTGGAGTTTTCTTGAAAGGTTACCACCCATAAATTAAGTACTCGGATCAAAAACACTTCTCGTAGCAGAATAAAATGCCTTGTGGTGTTTTGTTGACTGTTTACCACCCATAAATGATGTAATAGTAATGAAGCGCTTAGAGTGGTATTGTACATTTCTTCGTGGTGGTTTTCTATAAGATTTGGAGTTTTCTTCAAAGGTTACCACCCATAAATGAATTACTCGGATCAGAAACACTTCGCAAAGCATGATAAGATGCTTTCGCAATAAAATGCCTTGTGGTGTTTTGTTGACTGTTTACCACCCATAAATGATGTAATAGTAATGAAGCGCTTAGAGTGGTATTGTACATTTCTTCGTGGTGGTTTTCTATAAGATTTGGAGTTTTCTTGAAAGATTACCACCCATATATGAAGTACTTGGATCAAAAACACTTCACGTAGCAGGATAAGATGCGTTCCAGTATTTTCTTGAATGTTTACCACCCATAAATGAAGTAATCAAACATGAAGCACTTACAATGATATTCTATGCTTCTTCATGGTGGTCTAATGAAAGATTTAGAGTTTTCTTGGAATGTTAACACTCATAAATAAAGTAATCATATCTGGAACTCATCTGGTAGTAGGTTAGGATTCTTTGTGGTGTTTTCTTGAATGGTTATCACCCATAAATGAAGTACTCGGATCAGAAACACTTCTCGTAGCTTGATAAAATGCCTTGTGCTGTTTTGTTGAATATTTACCACCCATAAATGAAGTAATAGTCATGAAGTGGTTAGAGTGGTATTCTACATTTCTTCATGGTGCTTTTCTGAAAGGTTTGGAGTTTCCTTCAAAGGTAACCACCCATAAATGAAGTACTCGGATTAGAAACACATCTCGTAGCAGGATAAGTTGCTTTGCGTTGTTTTCTTGAATGTTTACCACCCATAATTGAAGTAATAGTCATTAAGCGCTTAGATTGGTATTCTACAAACATGAAACACAACACCTACCAGGATAAGTTGCTTTGCAGTGTTTTGTTGAAAGGTTTGGAGTTTCCTGAAAGGTTTGGAGTTTTCTTGAAAGGTTACCACCCATAAATTAAGTACTCGGATCAAAAACACTTCTCGTAGCAGAATAAAATGCCTTGTGGTGTTTTGTTGACTGTTTACCACCCATAAATGATGTAATAGTCATGAAGCGCTTAGAGCGGTATTCTACATTTCTTTGTGGTGGTTTTCTATAAGATTTGGAGTTTTCTTCAAAGGTTACCACCCATAAATGAATTAGTCGGATCAGAATAACTTCTCAAAGCAGGATAAGATGCTTTGCTGTGTTTTCTTGACTGTTTACCACCCATAAATGATGTAATAGTCATGAAGCGCTTAGAGCGGTATTCTACATTTCTTTGTGGTGGTTTTCTATAAGATTTGGAGTTTTCTTCAAAGGTTACCACCCATAAATGAATTAGTCGGATCAGAATAACTTCTCAAAGCAGGATAAGATGCTTTGCTGTGTTTTCTTGAATGTTTACCATCTATAAATTAAGTAATAGTCATGAAGTGCTTAGAATGGTATTCTACAGACATGAAACACAACACGTAGCAGGATATTCTTGAATGGTTATCACCCATTAATGAAGTACTCGGATCAGAAACACTTCTTGTAGCATGATAAAATGCCTTGTGGTGTTTTGTTGAATGTTTACCACCCAAAAAAGAAGTAATACTCACGAAGCGCTTCGAGTGGTATTCTACATTTCTTCGTGGTGGTTTTCTGAATGGTTTGGAGTTTTCTTGAAAGATTACCACCCATATAAGAAGTACTTGGATCAGAAACACTTCACGTAGCAGGATAAGATGCTTTCCAGTATTTTCTTGAATGTTTACCACCCATAAATCAAGTAATCAAACATGAAGCACTTACAATGATATTCTATGCTTCTTCATGGTGGTCTAACGAAAGATTTAGAGTTTTCTTGGAACGTTACCACT
>CAXKVX010004710.1:0-29587 GCA_964058865.1 Eleocharis quinqueflora
GTAACTTTTTCAAGAAAACACCACAAAGCATTCTATCCTACTACGATAAGTGTTCTTGATATAATTATTTCATTTATTGGTGGTAACCATTCAAGAAAACACCACAAAGCATCATATCCTACTACGAGAAGTGTTCCTGATATGTTTACTTCATTTATGAGTGGTAACTTTTCAAGAAAACACCACATAGCATTCTATCCTACTACGATAACTGTTCTTGATATAATTACTTCATTTATGAGTGCCAATCTTCATTGAAGACTCTAAACCTTTCATGAAACCACCACGAAGAAGCATAGAATACTATTCCAAGTGCTTAATGTCTAATTACTTCATTTATGAGTGGTAAACAATCAAGAAAACACCGCAAAGCATCTTGTCATGCTACGAGAAGTATTTCTGATCCGATTACTTCATTTATAAGTGGTAACCTTTCATGAAAACTCGAAACTTTTCAGGAAACCACTATGAAGAATTGTAGAATACCACTCCAAGTGCTTCATGACTATTACATCATTTATTGCTGGTAAACATTCAACAAAACACAACAAAGAATTTTATCCAGGTACGAGAAGTGTTTCTGATCCGAGTACTTCAATTAAGGGTGGCACCCTTTCCAGAAAACACCACGACGCATCCTATCCAACAACGAGAAGTGATCCTGATATGAATACTTCATTTATGAGTCGTAATATTCCATGAAAACTCTAAATCTTTCATCAAACCACCACGTAGAAGCATAGAATACCATTCTAGGTGCTTCATATCTGATTACCTCATTAATGGGTGGTAAACATTCGAGAAAACACCTAAAGCATCTTAACCTCCTATGAGAAGTGTTTCTGATCCGAGTACATCATTTATATGTGGTAACCATTCAAGAAATCTCCAAACCTTTCAGAAAACCTCCACGAAAAAATATAGAACACTATTCTAAGTGCTTCATGACTATTACTTCATTTATGAGTGGTAAACGTTCAAGAAAACACAGCAAAGTATCTTATCCTGCTACGAGAAATATTTCTGATCCGGGTACTTCATTTATTGGTGGTAACCAATCAAGAAAACACCACAAAGCATCCTATCCTATTATGAGAAGTGTTCCTGATATGATTACTTAATTTATGAGTGGTAACCTTCCAAGAAAACTCTAAACCTTACATGAAATCCCCACTAAGAAGCATAGAATATCATTCTAAGTGCTTCATGTCTGATTACTTCATTTATGGGTGGTAAACATTCAAGAAAACACCGCAAATCATCTTATCCAGCTACGAGAAGTGTTCTGATCCGAGTACTTCTTTTATGGGTGGTAACTTTTCAAGAAAACACCACAAAGCATTCTATCCTACTACGATAAGTGTTCTTGATATAATTATTTCATTTATTGGTGGTAACCATTCAAGAAAACACCACAAAGCATCATATCCTACTACGAGAAGTGTTCCTGATATGTTTACTTCATTTATGGGTGATAAACATTGAAGAAAACACCGCAAATCATCTTATCCAGCTACGAGAAGTGTTCTGATCCGAGTACTTCTTTTATGGGTGGTAACTTTTCAAGAAAACACCACAAAGCATTCTATCCTACTACGATAAGTGTTCTTGATATAATTATTTCATTTATTGGTGGTAAACATTCAACAAAACAACAAAAAGCAATCTATCCTACTACGAGAAGTGTTCTGATCCGAGTACTTCTTTTATGGCTGGTAACTTTTCAAGAAAACACCACAAAGCATTCTATCCTACTACGATAAGTGTTCTTGATATAATTATTTCATTTATTGGTGGTAACCAATAAAGAAAACACCACAAAGCATCATATCCTACTACGAGAAGTGTTCCTGATATGTTTACTTCATTTATGAGTGGTAACTTTTCAAGAAAACACCACATAGCATTCTATCCTACTACGATAACTGTTCTTGATATAATTACTTCATTTATGAGTGCCAATCTTCATTGAAGACTCTAAACCTTTCATGAAACCACCACGAAGAAGCATAGAATACCATTCCAAGTGCTTAATGTCTAATTACTTCATTTATGAGTGGTAAACATTCAAGAAAACACCGCAAAGCATCTTATCCTGCTACGAGAAGTGTTTCTGATCCGAGTAATTCATTTCTGGGTGTTCACCTTTGAAGAAAACTCCAAACTTTTCAGAAAACCACTACGACGAAATGTAGAATACCACTATTAGCACTTCATGAATATTACTTCATTTATTGGTGGTAAACATTCAACAAAACACCAAAAAGCAATCTATCCTACTACGAGAAGTGTTCTGATCCGAGTACTTCTTTTATGGCTGGTAACTTTTTCAAGAAAACACCACAAAGCATTCTATCCTACTACGATAAGTGTTCTTGATATAATTATTTCATTTATTGGTGGTAACCATTCAAGAAAACACCACAAAGCATCATATCCTACTACGAGAAGTGTTCCTGATATGTTTACTTCATTTATGAGTGGTAACTTTTCAAGAAAACACCACATAGCATTCTATCCTACTACGATAACTGTTCTTGATATAATTACTTCATTTATGAGTGCCAATCTTCATTGAAGACTCTAAACCTTTCATGAAACCACCACGAAGAAGCATAGAATACTATTCCAAGTGCTTAATGTCTAATTACTTCATTTATGAGTGGTAAACAATCAAGAAAACACCGCAAAGCATCTTGTCATGCTACGAGAAGTATTTCTGATCCGATTACTTCATTTATAAGTGGTAACCTTTCATGAAAACTCGAAACTTTTCAGGAAACCACTATGAAGAATTGTAGAATACCACTCCAAGTGCTTCATGACTATTACATCATTTATTGCTGGTAAACATTCAACAAAACACAACAAAGAATTTTATCCAGGTACGAGAAGTGTTTCTGATCCGAGTACTTCAATTAAGGGTGGCACCCTTTCCAGAAAACACCACGACGCATCCTATCCAACAACGAGAAGTGATCCTGATATGAATACTTCATTTATGAGTCGTAATATTCCATGAAAACTCTAAATCTTTCATCAAACCACCACGTAGAAGCATAGAATACCATTCTAGGTGCTTCATATCTGATTACCTCATTAATGGGTGGTAAACATTCGAGAAAACACCTAAAGCATCTTAACCTCCTATGAGAAGTGTTTCTGATCCGAGTACATCATTTATATGTGGTAACCATTCAAGAAATCTCCAAACCTTTCAGAAAACCTCCACGAAAAAATATAGAACACTATTCTAAGTGCTTCATGACTATTACTTCATTTATGAGTGGTAAACGTTCAAGAAAACACAGCAAAGTATCTTATCCTGCTACGAGAAATATTTCTGATCCGGGTACTTCATTTATCGGTGGTAACCAATCAAGAAAACACCACAAAGCATCCTATCATATTATGAGAAGTGTTCCTGATATGATTACTTAATTTATGAGTGGTAACCTTCCAAGAAAACTCTAAACCTTTCATGAAACCACCACGAAGAAGCATAGAATACCATTCCAAGAGCTTAATGTCTAATTACTTCATTTATGAGTGGTAAATATTCAAGAAAACACCGCAAAGCATCTTATCCTGCTACGAGAAGTGTTTCTGATCCGAGTAATTCATTTCTGGGTGTTCACCTTTGAAGAAAACTCCAAACTTTTCAGAAAACCACTACGACGAAATGTAGAATACCACTATTAGCACTTCATGAATATTACTTCATTTATTGGTGGTAAACATTCAACAAAACACCAAAAAGCAATCTATCCTACTACGAGAAGTGTTCTGATCCGAGTACTTCTTTTATGGCTGGTAACTTTTCAAGAAAACACCACAAAGCATTCTATCCTACTACGATAAGTGTTCTTGATATAATTATTTCATTTATTGGTGGTAACCATTCAAGAAAACACCACAAAGCATCATATCCTACTACGAGAAGTGTTCCTGATATGTTTACTTCATTTATGAGTGGTAACTTTTCAAGAAAACACCACATAGCATTCTATCCTACTACGATAACTGTTCTTGATATAATTACTTCATTTATGAGTGCCAATCTTCATTGAAGACTCTAAACCTTTCATGAAACCACCACGAAGAAGCATAGAATACTATTCCAAGTGCTTAATGTCTAATTACTTCATTTATGAGTGGTAAACAATCAAGAAAACACCGCAAAGCATCTTGTCATGCTACGAGAAGTATTTCTGATCCGATTACTTCATTTATAAGTGGTAACCTTTCATGAAAACTCGAAACTTTTCAGGAAACCACTATGAAGAATTGTAGAATACCACTCCAAGTGCTTCATGACTATTACATCATTTATTGGTGGTAAACATTCAACAAAACACAACAAAGCATTTTATCCAGGTACGAGAAGTGTTTCTGATCCGAGTACTTCAAATAAGGGTGGCACCCTTTCCAGAAAACACCACGACGCATCCTATCCAACAACGAGAAGTGATCCTGATATGAATACTTCATTTATGAGTCGTAATATTCCATGAAAACTCTAAATCTTTCATCAAACCACCACGTAGAAGCATAGAATACCATTCTAGGTGCTTCATATCTGATTACCTCATTAATGGGTGGTAAACATTCGAGAAAACACCTAAAGCATCTTAACCTCCTATGAGAAGTGTTTCTGATCCGAGTACATCATTTATATGTGGTAACCATTCAAGAAATCTCCAAACCTTTCAGAAAACCTCCACGAAAAAATATAGAACACTATTCTAAGTGCTTCATGACTATTACTTCATTTATGAGTGGTAAACGTTCAAGAAAACACAGCAAAGTATCTTATCCTGCTACGAGAAATATTTCTGATCCGGGTACTTCATTTATCGGTGGTAACCAATCAAGAAAACACCACAAAGCATCCTATCATATTATGAGAAGTGTTCCTGATATGATTACTTAATTTATGAGTGGTAACCTTCCAAGAAAACTCTAAACCTTTCATGAAACCACCACGAAGAAGCATAGAATACCATTCCAAGAGCTTAATGTCTAATTACTTCATTTATGAGTGGTAAATATTCAAGAAAACACCGCAAAGCATCTTATCCTGCTACGAGAAGTGTTTCTGATCCGAGTAATTCATTTCTGGGTGTTCACCTTTGAAGAAAACTCCAAACTTTTCAGAAAACCACTACGACGAAATGTAGAATACCACTATTAGCACTTCATGAATATTACTTCATTTATTGGTGGTAAACATTCAACAAAACACCAAAAAGCAATCTATCCTACTACGAGAAGTGTTCTGATCCGAGTACTTCTTTTATGGCTGGTAACTTTTCAAGAAAACACCACAAAGCATTCTATCCTACTACGATAAGTGTTCTTGATATAATTATTTCATTTATTGGTGGTAACCATTCAAGAAAACACCACAAAGCATCATATCCTACTACGAGAAGTGTTCCTGATATGTTTACTTCATTTATGAGTGGTAACTTTTCAAGAAAACACCACATAGCATTCTATCCTACTACGATAACTGTTCTTGATATAATTACTTCATTTATGAGTGCCAATCTTCATTGAAGACTCTAAACCTTTCATGAAACCACCACGAAGAAGCATAGAATACTATTCCAAGTGCTTAATGTCTAATTACTTCATTTATGAGTGGTAAACAATCAAGAAAACACCGCAAAGCATCTTGTCATGCTACGAGAAGTATTTCTGATCCGATTACTTCATTTATAAGTGGTAACCTTTCATGAAAACTCGAAACTTTTCAGGAAACCACTATGAAGAATTGTAGAATACCACTCCAAGTGCTTCATGACTATTACATCATTTATTGGTGGTAAACATTCAACAAAACACAACAAAGCATTTTATCCAGGTACGAGAAGTGTTTCTGATCCGAGTACTTCAAATAAGGGTGGCACCCTTTCCAGAAAACACCACGACGCATCCTATCCAACAACGAGAAGTGATCCTGATATGAATACTTCATTTATGAGTCGTAATATTCCATGAAAACTCTAAATCTTTCATCAAACCACCACGTAGAAGCATAGAATACCATTCTAGGTGCTTCATATCTGATTACCTCATTAATGGGTGGTAAACATTCGAGAAAACACCTAAAGCATCTTAACCTCCTATGAGAAGTGTTTCTGATCCGAGTACATCATTTATATGTGGTAACCATTCAAGAAATCTCCAAACCTTTCAGAAAACCTCCACGAAAAAATATAGAACACTATTCTAAGTGCTTCATGACTATTACTTCATTTATGAGTGGTAAACGTTCAAGAAAACACAACAAAGTATCTTATCCTGCTACGAGAAATATTTCTGATCCGGGTACTTCATTTATTTCTGGTAACTAATCAAGAAAACACCACAAAGCATCCTATCCTATTATGAGAAGTGTTCCTGATATGATTACTTAATTTATGAGTGGTAACCTTCCAAGAAAACTCTAAACCTTTCATGAAACCACCACGAAGAAGCATAGAATACCATTCCAAGAGCTTAATGTCTAATTACTTCATTTATGAGTGGTAAACATTCAAGAAAACACCGCAAAGCATCTTATCCTGCTACGAGAAGTGTTTCTGATCCGAGTAATTCATTTCTGGGTGTTCACCTTTGAAGAAAACTCCAAACTTTTCAGAAAACCACTACGACGAAATGTAGAATACCACTATTAGCACTTCATGATTATTACTTCATTTATTGGTGGTAAACATTCAACAAAACACCAAAAAGCAATCTATCCTACTACGAGAAGTGTTCTGATCCGAGTACTTCTTTTATGGCTGGTAACTTTTCAAGAAAACACCACAAAGCATTCTATCCTACTACGATAAGTGTTCTTGATATAATTATTTCATTTATTGGTGGTAACCATTCAAGAAAACACCACAAAGCATCATATCCTACTACGAGAAGTGTTCCTGATATGTTTACTTCATTTATGAGTGGTAACTTTTCAAGAAAACACCACATAGCATTCTATCCTACTACGATAACTGTTCTTGATATAATTACTTCATTTATGAGTGCCAATCTTCATTGAAGACTCTAAACCTTTCATGAAACCACCACGAAGAAGCATAGAATACTATTCCAAGTGCTTAATGTCTAATTACTTCATTTATGAGTGGTAAACAATCAAGAAAACACCGCAAAGCATCTTGTCATGCTACGAGAAGTATTTCTGATCCGATTACTTCATTTATAAGTGGTAACCTTTCATGAAAACTCGAAACTTTTCAGGAAACCACTATGAAGAATTGTAGAATACCACTCCAAGTGCTTCATGACTATTACATCATTTATTGGTGGTAAACATTCAACAAAACACAACAAAGCATTTTATCCAGGTACGAGAAGTGTTTCTGATCCGAGTACTTCAAATAAGGGTGGCACCCTTTCCAGAAAACACCACGACGCATCCTATCCAACAACGAGAAGTGATCCTGATATGAATACTTCATTTATGAGTCGTAATATTCCATGAAAACTCTAAATCTTTCATCAAACCACCACGTAGAAGCATAGAATACCATTCTAGGTGCTTCATATCTGATTACCTCATTAATGGGTGGTAAACATTCGAGAAAACACCTAAAGCATCTTAACCTCCTATGAGAAGTGTTTCTGATCCGAGTACATCATTTATATGTGGTAACCATTCAAGAAATCTCCAAACCTTTCAGAAAACCTCCACGAAAAAATATAGAACACTATTCTAAGTGCTTCATGACTATTACTTCATTTATGAGTGGTAAACGTTCAAGAAAACACAGCAAAGTATCTTATCCTGCTACGAGAAATATTTCTGATCCGGGTACTTCATTTATTTCTGGTAACTAATCAAGAAAACACCACAAAGCATCCTATCCTATTATGAGAAGTGTTCCTGATATGATTACTTAATTTATGAGTGGTAACCTTCCAAGAAAACTCTAAACCTTTCATGAAACCACCACGAAGAAGCATAGAATACCATTCCAAGAGCTTAATGTCTAATTACTTCATTTATGAGTGGTAAACATTCAAGAAAACACCGCAAAGCATCTTATCCTGCTACGAGAAGTGTTTCTGATCCGAGTAATTCATTTCTGGGTGTTCACCTTTGAAGAAAACTCCAAACTTTTCAGAAAACCACTACGACGAAATGTAGAATACCACTATTAGCACTTCATGAATATTACTTCATTTATTGGTGGTAAACATTCAACAAAACACCAAAAAGCATCTTATCCAGCTACGAGAAGTGTTCTGATCCGAGTACTTCTTTTATGGGTGGTAACTTTTCAAGAAAACACCACAAAGCATTCTATCCTACTACGATAAGTGTTCTTGATATAATTATTTCATTTATTGGTGGTAACCAATAAAGAAAACACCACAAAGCATCATATCCTACTACGAGAAGTGTTCCTGATATGTTTACTTCATTTATGAGTGGTAACTTTTCAAGAAAACACCACATAGCATTCTATCCTACTACGATAACTGTTCTTGATATAATTACTTCATTTATGAGTGCCAATCTTCATTGAAGACTCTAAACCTTTCATGAAACCACCACGAAGAAGCATAGATTTCCATTCCAAGTGCTTAATGTCTAATTACTTCATTTATGAGTGGTAAACATTCAAGAAAACACCGCAAAGCATCTTATCCTGCTACGAGAAGTGTTTCTGATCCGAGTAATTCATTTCTGGGTGTTCACCTTTGAAGAAAACTCCAAACTTTTCAGAAAACCCCTACGACGAAATGTAGAATACCACTATTAGCGCTTCATGACTATTACTTCATTTATTGGTGGTAAACATTCAACAAAACACCACAAAGCATCTTATCCTGCTACGAGAAGTATTTTTGATCCGGGTACTTTATTTATTGGTGGTAACCATTCAAGAGAACACTGCAAAGCATCCTGTCCTACTACGAGAAGTGTTCCTGATATGATTACTAAATTTATGAGTGGTCACCTTCCAAGAAAACTCTAAACCTTACATGAAATCCCCACTAAGAAGCATAGAATATCATTCTAAGTGCTTCATGTCTGATTACTTCATTTATGGGTGGTAAACATTCAAGAAAACACCGCAAATCATCTTATCCAGCTACGAGAAGTGTTCTGATCCGAGTACTTCTTTTATGGCTGGTAACTTTTCAAGAAAACACCACAAAGCATTCTATCCTACTACGATAAGTGTTCTTGAAATAATTATTTCATTTATTGGTGGTAACCATTCAAGAAAACACCACAAAGCATCATATCCTACTACGAGAAGTGTTCCTGATATGTTTACTTCATTTATGGGTGGTAAACATTGAAGAAAACACCGCAAATCATCTTATCCAGCTACGAGAAGTGTTCCTGATATGTTTACTTCATTTATGAGTGGTAACTTTTCAAGAAAACACCACAAAGCATTCTATCCTACTACGATAAGTGTTCTTGATATAATTACTTCATTTATGAGTGGCAATCTCCATAGAAAACTCTAAACCTTTCATGAAACCACCACGAAGAAGCATAGAATACCATTCCAAGTGCATAATGTCTAATTACTTCATTTATGAGTGGTAAACATTCAAGAAAACACCGCAAAGCATCTTATCCTGCTACGAGAAGTGTTTCTGATCCGAGTAATTCATTTCTGGGTGTTCACCTTTGAAGAAAACTCAAAAATTTTCAGAAAACCACTACGACGAAATGTAGAATACCACTATTAGCGCTTCATGACTATTACTTCATTTATTGGTGGTAAACATTCAACAAAACACAACAAAGCATCTTATCCTGCTACGAGAAGTATTTCTGATCCGGGTACTTTATTTATTGGTGGTAACCATTCAAGAGAACACTGCAAAGCATCCTGTCCTACTACGAGAAGTGTTCCTGATATGATTACTAAATTTATGAGTGGTCACCTTCCAAGAAAACTCTAAACCTTACATGAAATCCCCACTAAGAAGCATAGAATATCATTCTAAGTGCTTCATGTCTGATTACTTCATTTATGGGTGGTAAACATTCAAGAAAACACCACAAAGCATCATATCCTACTACGAGAAGTGTTCCTGATATGTTTACTTCATTTATGGGTGGTAAACATTGAAGAAAACACCGCAAATCATCTTATCCAGCTACGAGAAGTGTTCTGATCCGAGTACTTCTTTTATGGCTGGTAACTTTTCAAGAAAACACCACAAAGCATTCTATCCTACTACGATAAGTGTTCTTGATATAATTATTTCATTTATTGGTGGTAACCATTCAAGAAAACACCACAAAGCATCATATCCTACTACGAGAAGTGTTCCTGATATGTTTACTTCATTTATGAGTGGTAACTTTTCAAGAAAACACCACAAAGCATTCTATCCTACTACGATAACTGTTCTTGATATAATTACTTCATTTATGAGTGCCAATCTTCATTGAAAACTCTAAACCTTTCATGAAACCACCACGAAGAAGCATAGAATACCATTCCAAGTGCTTAATGTCTAATTACTTCATTTATGAGTGGTAAATATTCAAGAAAACACCGCAAAGCATCTTGTCATGCTACGAGAAGTATTTCTGATCCGATTACTTCATTTATAAGTGGTAACCTTTCATGAAAACTCGAAACTTTTCAGGAAACCACTATGAAGAATTGTAGAATACCACTCCAAGTGCTTCATGACTATTACATCATTTATTGGTGGTAAACATTCAACAAAACACAACAAAGCATTTTGTCCAGGTACGAGAAGTGTTTCTGATCCGAGTACTTCAATTAAGGGTGGCACCCTTTCCAGAAAACACCACGACGCATCCTATCCAACAACGAGAAGTGATCCTGATATGAATACTTCATTTATGAGTCGTAATATTCCATGAAAACTCTAAATCTTTCATCAAACCACCACGTAGAAGCATAGAATACCATTCTAAGTGCTTCATGTCTGATTACCTCATTAATGATTGGTAAACATTCGAGAAAACACCTAAAGCATCTTAACCTCCTATGAGAAGTGTTTCTGATCCGAGTACATCATTTATATGTGGTAACCATTCAAGAAATCTCCAAACCTTTCAGAAAACCTCCACGAAAAAATATAGAACACTATTCTAAGTGCTTCACGACTATTACTTCATTTATGAGTGGTAAACGTTCAAGAAAACACAGCAAAGTATCTTATCCTGCTACGAGAAATATTTCTGATCCGGGTACTTCATTTATTGGTGGTAACCAATCAAGAAAACACCACAAAGCATCCTATCCTATTATGAGAAGTGTTCCTGATATGATTACTTAATTTATGAGTGGTAACCTTCCAAGAAAACTCTAAACCTTTCATGAAACCACCACGAAGAAGCATAGAATACCATTCCAAGAGCATAATGTCTCATTACTTCATTTATTAGTGGTAAACATTCAAGAAAACACCGCAAAGCATCTTATCCTGCTACGAGAAGTGTTTCTGATCCGAGTAATTCATTTCTGGGTGTTCACCTTTGAAGAAAACTCCAAACTTTTCAGAAAACCACTATGACGAAATGTAGAATACCACTATTAGCACTTCATTAATATTACTTCATTTATTGGTGGTAAACATTCAACAAAACACCAAAAAGCATCTTATCCAGCTTCGAGAAGTATTTCTATCCGGGTACTTCATTTATTGGTAGTAATCATTCAAGAAAACGCCACAAAGCATCCTATCATACTACGAGGTGTGTTCCTGATATGATTACTTAATTTATGAGTGGTAACCTTCCAAGAAAACTCTAAACCTTTCATGAAACCACCACGAAGAAGCATAGAATACCATTCCAAGAGCTTAATGTCTAATTACTTCATTTATGAGTGGTAAACATTCAAGAAAACACCGCAAAGCATCTTATCCTGCTACGAGAAGTGTTTCTGATCCGAGTAATTCATTTCTGGGTGTTCACCTTTGAAGAAAACTCCAAACTTTTCAGAAAACCACTACGACGAAATGTAGAATACCACTATTAGCACTTCATGATTATTACTTCATTTATTGGTGGTAAACATTCAACAAAACACCAAAAAGCAATCTATCCTACTACGAGAAGTGTTCTGATCCGAGTACTTCTTTTATGGCTGGTAACTTTTCAAGAAAACACCACAAAGCATTCTATCCTACTACGATAAGTGTTCTTGATATAATTATTTCATTTATTGGTGGTAACCATTCAAGAAAACACCACAAAGCATCATATCCTACTACGAGAAGTGTTCCTGATATGTTTACTTCATTTATGAGTGGTAACTTTTCAAGAAAACACCACATAGCATTCTATCCTACTACGATAACTGTTCTTGATATAATTACTTCATTTATGAGTGCCAATCTTCATTGAAGACTCTAAACCTTTCATGAAACCACCACAAAGAAGCATAGAATACCATTCCAAGTGCTTAATGTCTAATTACTTCATTTATGAGTGGTAAACAATCAAGAAAACACCGCAAAGCATCTTGTCATGCTACGAGAAGTATTTCTGATCCGATTACTTCATTTATAAGTGGTAACCTTTCATGAAAACTCGAAACTTTTCAGGAAACCACTATGAAGAATTGTAGAATACCACTCCAAGTGCTTCATGACTATTACATCATTTATTGGTGGTAAACATTCAACAAAACACAACAAAGCATTTTATCCAGGTACGAGAAGTGTTTCTGATCCGAGTACTTCAAATAATGGTGGCACCCTTTCCAGAAAACACCACGACGCATCCTATCCAACAACGAGAAGTGATCCTGATATGAATACTTCATTTATGAGTCGTAATATTCCATGAAAACTCTAAATCTTTCATCAAACCACCACGTAGAAGCATAGAATACCATTCTAAGTGCTTCATGTCTGATTACCTCATTAATGATTGGTAAACATTCGAGAAAACACCTAAAGCATCTTAACCTCCTATGAGAAGTGTTTCTGATCCGAGTACATCATTTATATGTGGTAACCATTCAAGAAATCTCCAAACCTTTCAGAAAACCTCCACGAAAAAATATAGAACACTATTCTAAGTGCTTCATGACTATTACTTCATTTATGAGTGGTAAACGTTCAAGAAAACACAGCAAAGTATCTTATCCTGCTACGAGAAATATTTCTGATCCGGGTACTTCATTTATTGGTGGTAACCAATCAAGAAAACACCACAAAGCATCCTATCCTATTACGAGAAGTGTTCCTGATATGATTACTTAATTTATGAGTGGTAACCTTCCAAGAAAACTCTAAACCTTTCATGAAACCACCACGAAGAAGCATAGAATACCATTCCAAGAGCTTAATGTCTAATTACTTCATTTATGAGTGGTAAACATTCAAGAAAACACCGCAAAGGATCTTATCCTGCTACGAGAAGTGTTTCTGATCCGAGTAATTCATTTCCGGGAGTTCACCTTTGAAGAAAACTCCAAACTTTTCAGAAAACCACTACGACGAAATGTAGAATACCAATATTAGCACTTCATGAATATTACTTCATTTATTGGTGGTAAACATTCAACAAAACACCAAAAAGCATCTTATCCAGCTACGAGAAGTGTTCTGATCCGAGTACTTCATTTATATGTGGTAACCATTCAAGAAATCTCCAAACCTTTCAGAAAACCTCCACGAAAAAATATAGAACACTATTCTAAGTGCTTCATGACTATTACTTCATTTATGAGTGGTAAACGTTCAAGAAAACACAGCAAAGTATCTTATCCTGCTACGAGAAATATTTCTGATCCGGGTACTTCATTTATTGGTGGTAACCAATCAAGAAAACACCACAAAGCATCCTATCCTATTACGAGAAGTGTTCCTGATATGATTACTAAATTTATGAGTGGTAACCTTCCAAGAAAACTCAAAACCTTTCATGAAACCACCACGAAGAAGCATAGAATACCATTCCAAGAGCATAATGTCTAATTACTTCATTTATTAGTGGTAAACATTCAAGAAAACACCGCAAAGCATCTTATCCTGCTACGAGAAGTGTTTCTGATCCGAGTAATTCATTTCTGGGTGTTCACCTTTGAAGAAAACTCAAAACTTTTCAGAAAACCACTACGACGAAATGTAGAATACCACTATTAGCGCTTCATGACTATTACTTCATTTATTGGTGGTAAACATTCAACAAAACACCACAAAGCATCTTATCCTGCTACGAGAAGTATTTCTGATCTGGGTACTTTATTTATTGGTGGTAACCATTCAAGAGAACACTGCAAAGCATCCTATCCTACTACGAGAAGTGTTCCTGATATGATTACTAAATTTATGAGTGGTCACCTTCCAAGAAAACTCTAAACCTTACATGAAATCCCCACTAAGAAGCATAGAATATCATTCTAAGTGCTTCATGTCTGATTACTTCATTTATGGGTGGTAAACATTCAAGAAAACACCGCAAATCATCTTATCCAGCTACGAGAAGTGTTCTGATCCGAGTACTTCTTTTATGGCTGGTAACTTTTCAAGAAAACACCACAAAGCATTCTATCCTACTACGATAAGTGTTCTTGATATAATTATTTCATTTATTGGTGGTAACCATTCAAGAAAACACCACAAAGCATCATATCCTACTACGAGAAGTGTTCCTGATATGTTTACTTCATTTATGAGTGGTAACTTTTCAAGAAAACACCACAAAACATTCTATCCTACTACGATAACTGTTCTTGATATAATTACTTCATTTATGAGTGCCAATCTTCATTGAAGACTCTAAACCTTTCATGAAACCACCACGAAGAAGCATAGAATACCATTCCAAGTGCTTAATGTCTAATTACTTCATTTATGAGTGGTAAACATTCAAGAAAACACCGCAAAGCATCTTATCCTGCTACGAGAAGTGTTTCTGATCCGAGTAATTCATTTCTGGGTGTTCACCTTTGAAGAAAACTCCAAACTTTTCAGAAAACCACTACGACGAAATGTAGAATACCACTATTAGCACTTCATGAATATTACTTCATTTATTGGTGGTAAACATTCAACAAAACACCAAAAGGCATCTTATCCAGCTACGAGAAGTGTTCTGATCCGAGTACTTCTTTTATGGGTGGTAACTTTTCAAGAAAACACCACAAAGCATTCTATCCTACTACGATAAGTGTTCTTGATGTAATTATTTCATTTATTGGTGGTAACCTTTCAAGAAAACACCACAAAGCATCATATCCTACTACGAGAAGTGTTCCTGATATGTTTACTTCATTTATGAGTGGTAACTTTTCAAGAAAATACCACATAGCATTCTATCCTACTACGATAACTGTTCTTGATATAATTACTTCATTTATGAGTGCCAATCTTCATTGAAGACTCTAAATCTTTCATGAAACCACCACGAAGAAGCATAGAATACCATTCCAAGTGCTTAATGTCTAATTACTTCATTTATGAGTGGTAAACAATCAAGAAAACACCGCAAAGCATCTTGTCATTCTACGAGAAGTATTTCTGATCCGATTACTTCATTTATAAGTGGTAACCTTTCATGAAAACTCGAAACTTTTCAGGAAACCACTATGAAGAATTGTAGAATACCACTCCAAGTGCTTCATGACTATTACATCATTTATTGGTGGTAAACATTCAACAAAACACAACAAAGCATTTTATCCAGGTACGAGAAGTGTTTCTGATCCGAGTACTTCAATTAAGGGTGGCACCCTTTCCAGAAAACACCACGACGCATCCTATCCAACAACGAGAAGTGATCCTGATATGAATACTTCATTTATGAGTCGTAATATTCCATGAAAACTCTAAATCTTTCATCAAACCACCACGTAGAAGCATAGAATACCATTCTAAGTGCTTCATGTCTGATTACCTCATTAATGATTGGTAAACATTCGAGAAAACACCTAAAGCATCTTAACCTCCTATGAGAAGTGTTTCTGATCCGAGTACATCATTTATATGTGGTAACCATTCAAGAAATCTCCAAACCTTTCAGAAAACCTCCACGAAAAAATATAGAACACTATTCTAAGTGCTTCATGACTATTACTTCATTTATGAGTGGTAAACGTTCAAGAAAACACAGCAAAGTATCTTATCCTGCTACGAGAAATATTTCTGATCCGGGTACTTCATTTATTGGTGGTAACCAATCAAGAAAACACCACAAAGCATCCTATCCTATTACGAGAAGTGTTCCTGATATGATTACTTAATTTATGAGTGGTAACCTTCCAAGAAAACTCTAAACCTTTCATGAAACCACCACGAAGAAGCATAGAATACCATTCCAAGAGCTTAATGTCTAATTACTTCATTTATGAGTGGTAAACATTCAAGAAAACACCGCAAAGCATCTTATCCTGCTACGAGAAGTGTTTCTAATCCGAGTAATTCATTTCTGGGTGTTCACCTTTGAAGAAAACTCCAAACTTTTCAGAAAACCACTACGACGAAATGTAGAATACCACTATTAGCGCTTCATGACTATTACTTCATTTATTGGTGGTAAACATTCAACAAAACACCACAAAGCATCTTATCCTGCTCCGAGAAGTATTTCTGATCCGGGTACTTTATTTATTTGTGGTAACCATTCAAGAGAACACTGCAAAGCATCCTGTCCTACTAAGAGAAGTGTTCCTGATATGATTACTAAATTTATGAGTGGTCACCTTCCAAGAAAACTCTAAACCTTACATGAAATCCCCACTAAGAAGCATAGAATATCATTCTAAGTGCTTCATGTCTGATTACTTCATTTATGGGTGGTAAATATTCAAGAAAACACCGCAAATCATCTTATCCAGCTACGAGAAGTGTTCCTGATCCGAGTACTTCTTTTTTGGCTGGTAACTTTTCAAGAAAACACCACAAAGCATTCTATCCTACTACGATAAGTGTTCTTGATATAATTATTTCATTTATTGGTGGTAACCATTCAAGAAAACACCACAAAGCATTCTATCCTACTACGATAAGTGTTCTTGATATAATTATTTCATTTATTGGTGGTAACCATTCAAGAAAACACCACAAAGCATCATATCCTACTACGAGAAGTGTTCCTGATATGTTTACTTCATTTATGAGTGGTAACTTTTCAAGAAAACACCACAAAGCATTCTATCCTACTACGATAAGTGTTCTTGATATAATTACTTCATTTATGAGTGGCAATCTCCATAGAAAACTCTAAACCTTTCATGAAACCACCACGAAGAAGCATAGAATACCATTCCAAGTGCATAATGTCTAATTACTTCATTTATGAGTGGTAAACATTCAAGAAAACACCGCAAAGCATCTTATCCTGCTACGAGAAGTGTTTCTGATCCGAGTAATTCATTTCTGGGTGTTCACCTTTGAAGAAAACTCAAAACTTTTCAGAAAACCACTACGACGAAATGTAGAATACCACTATTAGCGCTTCATGACTATTACTTCATTTATTGGTGGTAAACATTCAACAAAACACAACATTGCATCTTATCCTGCTACGAGAAGTATTTCTGATCCGGGTACTTTATTTATTGGTGGTAACCATTCAAGAGAACACTGCAAAGCATCCTATCCTACTACGAGAAGTGTTCCTGATATGATTACTAAATTTATGAGTGGTCACCTTCCAAGAAAACTCTAAACCTTACATGAAATCCCCACTAAGAAGCATAGAATATCATTCTAAGTGCTTCATGTCTGATTACTTCATTTATGGGTGGTAAACATTCAAGAAAACACCGCAAATCATCTTATCCAGCTACGAGAAGTGTTCTGATCCGAGTACTTCTTTTATGGGTGGTAACTTTTCAAGAAAACACCACAAAGCATTCTATCCTACTACGATAAGTGTTCTTGATATAATTATTTCATTTATTGGTGGTAACCATTCAAGAAAACACCACAAAGCATCATATCCTACTACGAGAAGTGTTCCTGATATGTTTACTTCATTTATGAGTGGTAACTTTTCAAGAAAACACCACAAAGCATTCTATCCTACTACGATAAGTGTTCTTGATATAATTACTTCATTTATGAGTGGCAATCTCCATAGAAAACTCTAAACCTTTCATGAAACCACCACGAAGAAGCATAGAATACCATTCCAAGTGCATAATGTCTAATTACTTCATTTATGAGTGGTAAACATTCAAGAAAACACCGCAAAGCATCTTATCCTGCTACGAGAAGTGTTTCTGATCCGAGTAATTCATTTCTGGGTGTTCACCTTTGAAGAAAACTCAAAACTTTTCAGAAAACCACTACGACGAAATGTAGAATACCACTATTAGCGCTTCATGACTATTACTTCATTTATTGGTGGTAAACATTCAACAAAACACAACATTGCATCTTATCCTGCTACGAGAAGTATTTCTGATCCGGGTACTTTATTTATTGGTGGTAACCATTCAAGAGAACACTGCAAAGCATCCTATCCTACTACGAGAAGTGTTCCTGATATGATTACTAAATTTATGAGTGGTCACCTTCCAAGAAAACTCTAAACCTTACATGAAATCCCCACTAAGAAGCATAGAATATCATTCTAAGTGCTTCATGTCTGATTACTTCATTTATGGGTGGTAAACATTCAAGAAAACACCGCAAATCATCTTATCCAGCTACGAGAAGTGTTCTGATCCGAGTACTTCTTTTATGGCTGGTAACTTTTCAAGAAAACACCACAAAGCATTCTATCCTACTACGATAAGTGTTCTTGATATAATTATTTCATTTATTGGTGGTAACCATTCAAGAAAACACCACAAAGCATCATATCCTACTACGAGAAGTGTTCCTGATATGTTTACTTCATTTATGAGTGGTAACTTTTCAAGAAAACACCACAAAACATTCTATCCTACTACGATAACTGTTCTTGATAGAATTACTTCATTTATGAGTGCCAATCTTCATTGAAGACTCTAAACCTTTCATGAAACCACCACGAAGAAGCATAGAATACCATTCCAAGTGCTTAATGTCTAATTACTTCATTTATGAGTGGTAAACATTCAAGAAAAAACCGCAAAGCATCTTATCCTGCTACGAGAAGTGTTTCTGATCCGAGTAATTCATTTCTGGGTGTTCACCTTTGAAGAAAACTCCAAACTTTTCAGAAAACCACTACGACGAAATGTAGAATACCACTATTAGCGCTTCATGATTTGATTACTTAATTTATGAGTGGTAACCTTCCAAGAAAACTCAAAACCTTTCATCAAACCACCATGAAGAAGCAAAGAATATCATTCTAAGTGCTTCCTGTCTGATTACTTCATTTATCGGTGGTAAACCTTCAAGAAAACACCGCAAATCATCTTATGCAATTACGAGAAGTGTTTCTTAGCCGGGTACTTCATTTGTGGGTGGCAACCCTTCAAGAAAACTACAAACCTTTCAAGAAACCACCACGAAGAAATGTAGAATATAATTATAAGCACTTCGTGACTATTACTTCATTTATAGGTGGTAAACATTCAACAAAACATCACAAAGCATCTTATGCTGCTGCGAGAAGGGTTTATGATCATACTTCATTTATGGGTGATAAGCATTCAAGAAAACACCACAAAACTTCCTATCCTACTACGAGAAGTGTTCATGATTTGATTACTTAATTTATGAGTGGTAACCTACCAAGAAAACTCAAAACCATTGATCAAACCACCACGAAGAAGCATAGAATACCATTCTAAGTGCTTCATGTCTGATTACTTCATTTAATGGTGGTAAACATTAAAGAAAACACCGCAAATCATCTTATCCACCTACGAGAAGTGTTCTGATCCGAGTACTTCTTTTATGGGTGGTAACTTTTCAAGAAAACACCACAAAGCATTCTATCCTACTACGATATGTGTTCTTGATATAATTATTTCATTTATTGGTGGTAACCATTCAAGAAAACACCACAAAGCATCATATCCTACTACGAGAAGTGTTCCTGATATGTTTACTTCATTTATGAGTGGTAACTTTTCAAGAAAACACCACAAAGCATTCTATCCTATTACGATAACTGTTCATGATATAATTACTTCATTTATGAGTGCCAATCTTCATTAAAAACTCTAAACCTTTCATGAAACCACCACGAAGAAGCATAGAATACCATTCCAAGTGCTTAATGTCTAATTACTTCATTTATGAGTGGTAAACATTCAAGAAAACACCGCAAAGCATCTTGTCATGCTACGAGAAGTATTTCTGATCCGATTACTTATTTATAAGTGGTAACCTTTCATGAAAACTCGAAACTTTTCAGGAAACCACTATGAAGAATTGTAGAATACCACTCCAAGTGCTTCATGACTATTACATCATTTATTGGTGGTAAACATTCAACAAAACACAACAAAACATTTTATCCAGGTACGAGAAGTGTTTCTGATCCGAGTACTTCAATTAAGGGTGGCACCCTTTCCAGAAAACACCACGACGCATCCTATCCAACAACGAGAAGTGATCCTGATATGAATACTTCATTTATGAGTCGTAATATTCCATGAAAACTCTAAATCTTTCATCAAACCACCACGTAGAAGCATAGAATACCATTCTAAGTGCTTCATGTCTGATTACCTCATTAATGGGTGGTAAACATTCGAGAAAACACCTAAAGCATCTTAAACTCCTATGAGAAGTGTTTTTGATCCGAGTACATCATTTATATGTGGTAACCATTCAAGAAATCTCCAAACCTTTCAGAAAACCTCCACGAAAAAATATAGAACACTATTCTAAGTGCTTCATGACTATTACTTCATTTATGAGTGGTAAACGTTCAAGAAAACACAGCAAAGCATCTTATCCTACTACAAGAAGTGTTTCTGATCCGTGTACTTCATTTATGGGTGATAACAATTCAAGAAAACACCACAAAGCATCCTATCTTACTACGAGAATTGTTTCAGACATGATTACATCATTTATGAGTGGTAACCTTCCAAGAAAAATCTAAACCTTACATGAAACCCCCAAAAAGAAGCATAAAATAGCATCGTATGTGCTTCATGTCTGATTACTTCATTTATGGGTGGCAACAATCGAAGAAAACACCAAACCTTTCACGAAATTACCACGAAGAAATGTAGAATACCACTCTAAGCTTTTCATGACTATTAATTCATTTATGGGTGGTAAACATTCAAGAAAACACCACAAAGCTTCTTATCCTGCTACGAGAAGTAGTTTCTTATCCGAGTACTTCATTTAAGGGTGGTAACCTTTCCAGAAAACTCCAAACCTTTCAGAAAATATCCACAAAGAAATATAGAATACTATTCTTAGTGCTTCATGATTATTAATTTATTTATGGTTGGTAAACATTCAATAAAACACCGCAAAACATCTTATCCTACTACGAGAAGTGTTTCAGATCCGGGTAATTCATTTATTGGTGGTAACCTTTCAAGAAAACTCCAAACCTTTCAGGAAACCTTCAAGAAGAAATGTAAAATACCACTCTAAGCGCTTCATTACTATTACTTCATTTATGCGTGGTAAACATTAAACAAAACACGACAAAGCATTTTATCCTGCTACGAGTAGTGTTTCTGATCCGAGTACTTCATTTATGAGTGGTAAACTTTCAAAAAAACAACACAAAGCATCCTATCCTACTACGAGAAGTGTTCCTGATATGATTATTTGATTTATGATTGGTAACCTTCCAAGAAAACTCTAAACCTTTGATCAAACCACCACGAAGAAGCATAGAATACCATTATAAGTGCTTCATGTCTGATTAACACATTTATGGGTGGTAAACATTCAAGAAAAGACCGCAAATCATCTTATCCAGTTACGAGAAGTGTTTCTGAGCTGGGTACTTCATTTGTGGGTGGCAACCCTTCAAGAAAACTACAAACCTTTCAAGAAACCACCACGAAGAAATGTAGAATACCATTCTAAGCGCTTCGTGACTATTACTTCATTTATAGGTGGTAAACATTCATCAAAACATCACAAAGCATCTTATGCTGCTGCGAGAAGGATTTATGATCAGAGTACTTCATTTATGGGTGATAACAATTCAAGAAAACACCACAAAGCATTCTATCCTACTACGATATGTGTTCTTGATATAATTACTTCATTTATGAGTGGCAATCTTCATAGAAAACTCTAAAACTTTCATGAAACCACGACAAAGAAGCATTGAGTACCATTCCAAGAGCTTAATGTCTAATTACTTTATTTAAGAGTGGTAAACATTCAAGAAAACACCGCAAAGCATCTTATCTTGCTACGACAAGTGTTTCTGATCCGAGTACTTCATTTGTGGGTGTTAACCTTTCAAGAAAACTCAAAACTTTTCAGAAAACCACTACGACGAAATGTAGAATACCACTATTAGCGCTTCATGATTTGATTACTTAATTTATGAGTGGTAACCTTCCAAGAAAACTCAAAACCTTTCATCAAACCACCATGAAGAAGCAAAGAATATCATTCTAAGTGCTTCCTGTCTGATTACTTCATTTATCGGTGGTAAACCTTCAAGAAAACACCGCAAATCATCTTATGCAATTACGAGAAGTGTTTCTTAGCCGGGTACTTCATTTGTGGGTGGCAACCCTTCAAGAAAACTACAAACCTTTCAAGAAACCACCACGAAGAAATGTAGAATATAATTATAAGCACTTCGTGACTATTACTTCATTTATAGGTGGTAAACATTCAACAAAACATCACAAAGCATCTTATGCTGCTGCGAGAAGGGTTTATGATCAGAGTACTTCATTTATGGGTGATAAGCATTCAAGAAAACACCACAAAACTTCCTATCCTACTACGAGAAGTGTTCATGATTTGATTACTTAATTTATGAGTGGTAACCTACCAAGAAAACTCAAAACCATTGATCAAACCACCACGAAGAAGCATAGAATACCATTCTAAGTGCTTCATGTCTGATTACTTCATTTAATGGTGGTAAACATTAAAGAAAACACCGCAAATCATCTTATCCACCTACGAGAAGTGTTCTGATCCGAGTACTTCTTTTATGGGTGGTAACTTTTCAAGAAAACACCACAAAGCATTCTATCCTACTACGATATGTGTTCTTGATATAATTATTTCATTTATTGGTGGTAACCATTCAAGAAAACACCACAAAGCATCATATCCTACTACGAGAAGTGTTCCTGATATGTTTACTTCATTTATGAGTGGTAACTTTTCAAGAAAACACCACAAAGCATTCTATCCTATTACGATAACTGTTCATGATATAATTACTTCATTTATGAGTGCCAATCTTCATTAAAAACTCTAAACCTTTCATGAAACCACCACGAAGAAGCATAGAATACCATTCCAAGTGCTTAATGTCTAATTACTTCATTTATGAGTGGTAAACATTCAAGAAAACACCGCAAAGCATCTTGTCATGCTACGAGAAGTATTTCTGATCCGATTACTTATTTATAAGTGGTAACCTTTCATGAAAACTCGAAACTTTTCAGGAAACCACTATGAAGAATTGTAGAATACCACTCCAAGTGCTTCATGACTATTACATCATTTATTGGTGGTAAACATTCAACAAAACACAACAAAACATTTTATCCAGGTACGAGAAGTGTTTCTGATCCGAGTACTTCAATTAAGGGTGGCACCCTTTCCAGAAAACACCACGACGCATCCTATCCAACAACGAGAAGTGATCCTGATATGAATACTTCATTTATGAGTCGTAATATTCCATGAAAACTCTAAATCTTTCATCAAACCACCACGTAGAAGCATAGAATACCATTCTAAGTGCTTCATGTCTGATTACCTCATTAATGGGTGGTAAACATTCGAGAAAACACCTAAAGCATCTTAAACTCCTATGAGAAGTGTTTTTGATCCGAGTACATCATTTATATGTGGTAACCATTCAAGAAATCTCCAAACCTTTCAGAAAACCTCCACGAAAAAATATAGAACACTATTCTAAGTGCTTCATGACTATTACTTCATTTATGAGTGGTAAACGTTCAAGAAAACACAGCAAAGCATCTTATCCTACTACAAGAAGTGTTTCTGATCCGTGTACTTCATTTATGGGTGATAACAATTCAAGAAAACACCACAAAGCATCCTATCTTACTACGAGAATTGTTTCAGACATGATTACATCATTTATGAGTGGTAACCTTCCAAGAAAAATCTAAACCTTACATGAAACCCCCAAAAAGAAGCATAAAATAGCATCGTATGTGCTTCATGTCTGATTACTTCATTTATGGGTGGCAACAATCGAAGAAAACACCAAACCTTTCACGAAATTACCACGAAGAAATGTAGAATACCACTCTAAGCTTTTCATGACTATTAATTCATTTATGGGTGGTAAACATTCAAGAAAACACCACAAAGCTTCTTATCCTGCTACGAGAAGTAGTTTCTTATCCGAGTACTTCATTTAAGGGTGGTAACCTTTCCAGAAAACTCCAAACCTTTCAGAAAATATCCACAAAGAAATATAGAATACTATTCTTAGTGCTTCATGATTATTAATTTATTTATGGTTGGTAAACATTCAATAAAACACCGCAAAACATCTTATCCTACTACGAGAAGTGTTTCAGATCCGGGTAATTCATTTATTGGTGGTAACCTTTCAAGAAAACTCCAAACCTTTCAGGAAACCTTCAAGAAGAAATGTAAAATACCACTCTAAGCGCTTCATTACTATTACTTCATTTATGCGTGGTAAACATTAAACAAAACACGACAAAGCATTTTATCCTGCTACGAGTAGTGTTTCTGATCCGAGTACTTCATTTATGAGTGGTAAACTTTCAAAAAAACAACACAAAGCATCCTATCCTACTACGAGAAGTGTTCCTGATATGATTATTTGATTTATGATTGGTAACCTTCCAAGAAAACTCTAAACCTTTGATCAAACCACCACGAAGAAGCATAGAATACCATTATAAGTGCTTCATGTCTGATTAACACATTTATGGGTGGTAAACATTCAAGAAAAGACCGCAAATCATCTTATCCAGTTACGAGAAGTGTTTCTGAGCTGGGTACTTCATTTGTGGGTGGCAACCCTTCAAGAAAACTACAAACCTTTCAAGAAACCACCACGAAGAAATGTAGAATACCATTCTAAGCGCTTCGTGACTATTACTTCATTTATAGGTGGTAAACATTCATCAAAACATCACAAAGCATCTTATGCTGCTGCGAGAAGGATTTATGATCAGAGTACTTCATTTATGGGTGATAACAATTCAAGAAAACACCACAAAGCATTCTATCCTACTACGATATGTGTTCTTGATATAATTACTTCATTTATGAGTGGCAATCTTCATAGAAAACTCTAAAACTTTCATGAAACCACGACAAAGAAGCATTGAGTACCATTCCAAGAGCTTAATGTCTAATTACTTTATTTAAGAGTGGTAAACATTCAAGAAAACACCGCAAAGCATCTTATCTTGCTACGACAAGTGTTTCTGATCCGAGTACTTCATTTGTGGGTGTTAACCTTTCAAGAAAACTCAAAACTTTTCAGAAAACCACTACGACGAAATGTAGAATACCACTATTAGCGCTTCATGATTTGATTACTTAATTTATGAGTGGTAACCTTCCAAGAAAACTCAAAACCTTTCATCAAACCACCATGAAGAAGCAAAGAATATCATTCTAAGTGCTTCCTGTCTGATTACTTCATTTATCGGTGGTAAACCTTCAAGAAAACACCGCAAATCATCTTATGCAATTACGAGAAGTGTTTCTTAGCCGGGTACTTCATTTGTGGGTGGCAACCCTTCAAGAAAACTACAAACCTTTCAAGAAACCACCACGAAGAAATGTAGAATATAATTATAAGCACTTCGTGACTATTACTTCATTTATAGGTGGTAAACATTCAACAAAACATCACAAAGCATCTTATGCTGCTGCGAGAAGGGTTTATGATCAGAGTACTTCATTTATGGGTGATAAGCATTCAAGAAAACACCACAAAACTTCCTATCCTACTACGAGAAGTGTTCATGATTTGATTACTTAATTTATGAGTGGTAACCTACCAAGAAAACTCAAAACCATTGATCAAACCACCACGAAGAAGCATAGAATACCATTCTAAGTGCTTCATGTCTGATTACTTCATTTAATGGTGGTAAACATTAAAGAAAACACCGCAAATCATCTTATCCACCTACGAGAAGTGTTCTGATCCGAGTACTTCTTTTATGGGTGGTAACTTTTCAAGAAAACACCACAAAGCATTCTATCCTACTACGATATGTGTTCTTGATATAATTATTTCATTTATTGGTGGTAACCATTCAAGAAAACACCACAAAGCATCATATCCTACTACGAGAAGTGTTCCTGATATGTTTACTTCATTTATGAGTGGTAACTTTTCAAGAAAACACCACAAAGCATTCTATCCTATTACGATAACTGTTCATGATATAATTACTTCATTTATGAGTGCCAATCTTCATTAAAAACTCTAAACCTTTCATGAAACCACCACGAAGAAGCATAGAATACCATTCCAAGTGCTTAATGTCTAATTACTTCATTTATGAGTGGTAAACATTCAAGAAAACACCGCAAAGCATCTTGTCATGCTACGAGAAGTATTTCTGATCCGATTACTTATTTATAAGTGGTAACCTTTCATGAAAACTCGAAACTTTTCAGGAAACCACTATGAAGAATTGTAGAATACCACTCCAAGTGCTTCATGACTATTACATCATTTATTGGTGGTAAACATTCAACAAAACACAACAAAACATTTTATCCAGGTACGAGAAGTGTTTCTGATCCGAGTACTTCAATTAAGGGTGGCACCCTTTCCAGAAAACACCACGACGCATCCTATCCAACAACGAGAAGTGATCCTGATATGAATACTTCATTTATGAGTCGTAATATTCCATGAAAACTCTAAATCTTTCATCAAACCACCACGTAGAAGCATAGAATACCATTCTAAGTGCTTCATGTCTGATTACCTCATTAATGGGTGGTAAACATTCGAGAAAACACCTAAAGCATCTTAAACTCCTATGAGAAGTGTTTTTGATCCGAGTACATCATTTATATGTGGTAACCATTCAAGAAATCTCCAAACCTTTCAGAAAACCTCCACGAAAAAATATAGAACACTATTCTAAGTGCTTCATGACTATTACTTCATTTATGAGTGGTAAACGTTCAAGAAAACACAGCAAAGCATCTTATCCTACTACAAGAAGTGTTTCTGATCCGTGTACTTCATTTATGGGTGATAACAATTCAAGAAAACACCACAAAGCATCCTATCTTACTACGAGAATTGTTTCAGACATGATTACATCATTTATGAGTGGTAACCTTCCAAGAAAAATCTAAACCTTACATGAAACCCCCAAAAAGAAGCATAAAATAGCATCGTATGTGCTTCATGTCTGATTACTTCATTTATGGGTGGCAACAATCGAAGAAAACACCAAACCTTTCACGAAATTACCACGAAGAAATGTAGAATACCACTCTAAGCTTTTCATGACTATTAATTCATTTATGGGTGGTAAACATTCAAGAAAACACCACAAAGCTTCTTATCCTGCTACGAGAAGTAGTTTCTTATCCGAGTACTTCATTTAAGGGTGGTAACCTTTCCAGAAAACTCCAAACCTTTCAGAAAATATCCACAAAGAAATATAGAATACTATTCTTAGTGCTTCATGATTATTAATTTATTTATGGTTGGTAAACATTCAATAAAACACCGCAAAACATCTTATCCTACTACGAGAAGTGTTTCAGATCCGGGTAATTCATTTATTGGTGGTAACCTTTCAAGAAAACTCCAAACCTTTCAGGAAACCTTCAAGAAGAAATGTAAAATACCACTCTAAGCGCTTCATTACTATTACTTCATTTATGCGTGGTAAACATTAAACAAAACACGACAAAGCATTTTATCCTGCTACGAGTAGTGTTTCTGATCCGAGTACTTCATTTATGAGTGGTAAACTTTCAAAAAAACAACACAAAGCATCCTATCCTACTACGAGAAGTGTTCCTGATATGATTATTTGATTTATGATTGGTAACCTTCCAAGAAAACTCTAAACCTTTGATCAAACCACCACGAAGAAGCATAGAATACCATTATAAGTGCTTCATGTCTGATTAACACATTTATGGGTGGTAAACATTCAAGAAAAGACCGCAAATCATCTTATCCAGTTACGAGAAGTGTTTCTGAGCTGGGTACTTCATTTGTGGGTGGCAACCCTTCAAGAAAACTACAAACCTTTCAAGAAACCACCACGAAGAAATGTAGAATACCATTCTAAGCGCTTCGTGACTATTACTTCATTTATAGGTGGTAAACATTCATCAAAACATCACAAAGCATCTTATGCTGCTGCGAGAAGGATTTATGATCAGAGTACTTCATTTATGGGTGATAACAATTCAAGAAAACACCACAAAGCATTCTATCCTACTACGATATGTGTTCTTGATATAATTACTTCATTTATGAGTGGCAATCTTCATAGAAAACTCTAAAACTTTCATGAAACCACGACAAAGAAGCATTGAGTACCATTCCAAGAGCTTAATGTCTAATTACTTTATTTAAGAGTGGTAAACATTCAAGAAAACACCGCAAAGCATCTTATCTTGCTACGACAAGTGTTTCTGATCCGAGTACTTCATTTGTGGGTGTTAACCTTTCAAGAAAACTCAAAACTTTTCAGAAAACCACTACGACGAAATGTAGAATACCACTATTAGCGCTTCATGATTTGATTACTTAATTTATGAGTGGTAACCTTCCAAGAAAACTCAAAACCTTTCATCAAACCACCATGAAGAAGCAAAGAATATCATTCTAAGTGCTTCCTGTCTGATTACTTCATTTATCGGTGGTAAACCTTCAAGAAAACACCGCAAATCATCTTATGCAATTACGAGAAGTGTTTCTTAGCCGGGTACTTCATTTGTGGGTGGCAACCCTTCAAGAAAACTACAAACCTTTCAAGAAACCACCACGAAGAAATGTAGAATATAATTATAAGCACTTCGTGACTATTACTTCATTTATAGGTGGTAAACATTCAACAAAACATCACAAAGCATCTTATGCTGCTGCGAGAAGGGTTTATGATCAGAGTACTTCATTTATGGGTGATAAGCATTCAAGAAAACACCACAAAACTTCCTATCCTACTACGAGAAGTGTTCATGATTTGATTACTTAATTTATGAGTGGTAACCTACCAAGAAAACTCAAAACCATTGATCAAACCACCACGAAGAAGCATAGAATACCATTCTAAGTGCTTCATGTCTGATTACTTCATTTAATGGTGGTAAACATTAAAGAAAACACCGCAAATCATCTTATCCACCTACGAGAAGTGTTCTGATCCGAGTACTTCTTTTATGGGTGGTAACTTTTCAAGAAAACACCACAAAGCATTCTATCCTACTACGATATGTGTTCTTGATATAATTATTTCATTTATTGGTGGTAACCATTCAAGAAAACACCACAAAGCATCATATCCTACTACGAGAAGTGTTC
>CAXKVX010004711.1:0-24676 GCA_964058865.1 Eleocharis quinqueflora
TGCCAAGAGATTCAAAAAAAAAGAGAGAGAGAGAGAGTTATAATCTTCTACTAAATGAATTAAATTCCAGATGTTCTTTTCAAATGTAGTTAAATTGCAAGCGAATTTGAGAAAAAGAAAAAAAGATAGCACAAACAAAAGCAATGTCCTGTGTCCAACAGGTGCTGATGCAAGGCTAACATTTGGTCTCACGAACAAATAAATAAATAAAACACCAACTGAAGACTCCGCCATTGTTCCTAGGAAGTATTTTTGGGTTTGCAAATAACAATTACCAGGGAACTTTTCGAAAAGACGAACCTGAAATATAAACTAGATAAATATTCACGTACGCACCCAAAAACATGCATGTCTTTACAAAGACCCTAAAAGGTGGAATTTTTGCAAGATGCCAAATTGGATACCCACAAGAAGAAAGTAAAGGACAAGGAAGAAATGCAGAAAATGAGGCAAAAGCAACAAAAACAGGATAGGTTTATAAACATTCCAACATCTTCTTCACAAATAACCCAATAATGCAAGATAGTTCAGACTTCAGAAACACCCATAGCTACTATGCACAAGAGATACAAACCGAGTATTATCTATCACAGGTTCAAAGTTGTATAATCCTAGAATATTCTTTTCTCCTCTTCATCTCATGATTTGCGTGAGCAAGAGAAACCCTTGCAAGCAGCCAGCCAAACAATGAGGATAAACACAAAAATGGCGCCAACAAGCATCAGTTTGAACCGAAGGTTTTGAAGCCACATCTTTCTCCTCAGCTGCCTCCCATGCCTCTGGAAGCTATCCGCCTGTCAAAAAAAAGGAAAATAATGAACAAATTAAAATTCTGACCTCGACAGGTCGCGATGAATGTGGAATTTCAATTAAGATATTTTATGAAGGCTAAATATACTCTTCTAAGAATTATATGAAAATATTGTTTTTTTTTTTCACTACTCTGATTATGTTTCATCTCTAGCCTACCCCGACTTGTTTGGGACTAAAGGCTTTGTTGTTGTTGTATATGAAAAAAAAATTGTGTTTCTTAACAGTAATCCAATTAACTATGCCTAGCAGGATGAAAGCTCAGAGGTCAAGGGGCGGATCCAGGATGTTCGTCAGAGGGGACAAGATCTATACACAGGGTTATTTTGCAAACCCCCCCCCCCCACCCCCCACCCCAGCTTAAGGTGCATCCGCCCCTGTCTGAGGTGGTATATGCCCCGGGGATTCGTTTGATTGTTGAGAAGTACAAGAAGCTTCTTAATTTTTAACTTTCTACAGTTGATGGATGGGACAAGCAGCCTAACTAAGAGTTGATTATGGACAGAATGAAAAAAAACTTTTTGAAAAATGCCATAGTAACTAATTTTACTAACAATATGGGGGATGATTTTAAATTTTCTATATACTTTAGTGTTCAAAAAGAAAACAGAAACACATAAAACGGTGCAATTTTGAAAAGGAACGGGTGACGATTAAATCCCGTTCCTCCAAGGCAACCTGACTGAGAACTAGGTCATGGAGACTCAAAATCCTATGGTACCAAATTGATGACTCAGGTCACATAGATCACGTTTCTTTTTTACTAAAAAAGAAACGATTAATCAAGCTGCCATTATCAGGATGGCAGGGGTGACTTCAATTAAAATTACAATGTTCTAAGAGTTCAGAAAGAAATTTACATATTCATCAACAATATAAAATAACAAAAACCCATTACACAGCTAGAAGGTAAAAGGTTTATTTAATTGACGTGGAATTCTGCTGGATTTGTTATATTTCTTGTACAAGGGCTCTCTGGATTCTGGAACATAAGAGTTTGCGGCTTGCATGTACTTGAAATTGAAAGAAAAGACGACACTGCAGCAACTGTGTACCTGAAATTGTAATGTTTCGGTCTTGTCAACTAAGAGTTCAATCTTCTCGCCTCGATCTAGAACCTTTTCGATATTATCCATCATAATGTCCTTCACCTCTGTTATTTGGGCTTTAAGCTTCGACAGCTTGCTCATCTCCTCTGGGTGGTTTATGCAATACTGCATGTGCTCCTTCAGCCGCGGCCTATTTTAATATTTTTCAAGTTCTTAATTTCTTATGAAACCATTATTAATACAAGAAAGAATTACAAGATATATTTTGTTCTCTTATAAAAATTGCATTGTATATTTTAGTGTACTAGCCAATAACACCTTTCTCAAATTTTGTAAATTGCAGTTACAATAGATCCACCCATTAGAGTTAAACTATTCTGATGGAAAAAGGCTACTAACATTTAAAAAGTAATGACTATTTCCATCGCCTCAAATAACCATTTCCTTTAGCAGAGAAAATATGAAAAATTAACCGGACATCTCAGCATCTTGGCTTAACCTCAATTTTACTGGTTAGGCTTGTTAGCAAATAACCTAACGAAAATGTATTCTAGATGCAAATATGAGAGATGTCAAGTACCCCTTGCAAATCAAAGTGTCTTGGGTGTGATTTCAGAATAGAGAAAGGAAAAAAAGAGGTGCTTTGAATGCCAAAGCGTACCCGAATTCACGGTCAAGACTATAAGCGATACTGAAACTATCTTCAAACAGGTCATCATCCTCATCAGCATCATCAGCTAATGGGTGCGGCCCCCCCTCTTCGTCGGCTATAGATGACCCATACCGTTGCATGAAGTCTTCCTTTACTCTCTCTAGAAACACAAATGGCACACTTCTTCCCACTGCCTCATCAGTCACCACGAGAAACACTACAACAGTAGATAAATATACAGAAAACAAAGTTGTTATTTATTGTCAAATTACTGGCACCAAAAACCTATCAAAATTTTCTCTTGGTTTCATCGGTGTTCATCAATGCCAACTTTCAAGTATTAAAAAGCAGCAGTTCAACAACATATCAGTATATTGCATTCTGTTCACCATTATTTTAACCCTTTCCAGTTCAATATTCTCTCCTCTTGCATTCTGTTAGGTTCACTCGCTTTCAAATCTGTAATTGTTGGTCAATCGGCTGATTAACACCTTGATTGGAAAAAAAAAAAATCTTTCAAGAATTCAAGAATAGCTCCATAAAATGAATGACCTTTTATTAAATATGTTCATAAGAAATTACGAGAGCATAACTACTAATAGCCAACAAAAAAGGAACATACCGAAACCCTTGTCGACAAGAAAATTGAAGGTGTGACCATCGCATGAATAAGTGAATTTGTTGCTATTTGGAGACAACTTGTGCAAACACTGAATTGCTACTGTACTGAAATTTCCAGTAAAAGAGGTGTGCTCAGCTAACACCACAGTCCCCTTGGCAACAAAGCTATATATAATCGGTTGCTTGTTCATTATCTCTTTCTTGTTCCAATACTCCTAATTGATCTGTAAATAAGGGTAAAAATTAAGTCAAAGGGAAAAATTGAAAGATAACTATAATATTACTTCAAACTAAAACCTTACACCATATCAAACCATAACTCCTTCCTAGTATGGTTTGAATGCGACCAATTGGGATTTGGCGATTTCCAAAACCGAATCGGTGCGTTTTCAGCGAAATATCGGTTTAAATCGGAAGAAACACACCTTATTTCACGTAAATTTCTAAGCTCGTTTGCGACTCACTGATTCGATTCTTGTAGCCAATCTTTTTCGAAGAGATGGATGTGATTTATGATCGGAAAGAGGGATTGGGATAGATAGCGTGAAGGCAAGTAGGTTTTGTTCTTAATTAATTGAAAGGAAGAAGATGGATCTGAATTCGGGTCGGATCTGATGGTCGTAAAAAGGATGCTCATGGAAAAAGCAATTTATATGGGCCGTTGATTTAGAGTTTGTTCCACCAGCTTCTACTTATTTTTCTTCCATTTAGTTGGATAATTATTTTTTGTTTTTAATATTTATTTACCAACTTTATTTCCGATTTTCATTCAATTACATCAAAACTTCAAATAAATTAATTAAAAATAAGTGTAATTTTTTTGAAAAAAAAACAGGGTATATAATTTACTAAGAATCAATCATATTTGATATTGTACCAATACAAATAAAACTTGACAATCAATGATGAATATTGAAATATTTCATTTATCTTATTAGTTTTTGTTATTTTATATTTGTTTACATGTTTTCCATGCTGACTGACGTAACATAATTTGTATAATAATATTTTATTGTTTTTGTTTTTAGTTTGCTTCGTTGCGAAGTTCTTCTCAAGAGCGCGCTCTCTCTACTCAAGTAATATTATTTCGTCAAATTATGATGTCTACTGACGTGCAAACTCGCTTCACGAATATATATGTCATACAAAAAATCATTATCATCATGCGGTGAATAGCGGAGGGAGTACGGAAACAGCAGGAAGAATCAACGAAAAAATGGCACTGTTGCGAATGAGAAACGGAGAAGTAGTGGCACTGACTTCTTTATTGGAAGACGAAATACAAAGGACATGCGTCAACTATCCGAACAAACACACAGCGAGCGGTAGAAGAAATCGACAAAAAAGTTTTGTATTGTTGCTGACAGACAGTACACCGCGTCAACCATACGAAGAAACACGCAGACAGAAGCAGAAGAAATCGCGAAAAGAAAAAATTGCGCCAGAAAAAAAAAACCTGCGTAAAAAAAAGAAAAATGATATTGTCATTAGTGAACAGTGTCGCCGTGTCGCACAATAATAGATAGTAATTTTCTCATGTTTACCCGGCAAAATGATAAATTTTATGAGACAAAAAATACTCACTTTTATTATTTTCTTTTTAAATAATATTGAACTCAGCACTGTTCTATTTAAAAGAAATAATGTATCATCAATTAGTTTGTGCCTTAGTGCTTGGTCATAACTCAATAATGGAGGGCTAAGCTTGTTTGGGTAAATTGTTTTGGACTTTGGAGTTTACGACTTTTTAATGAAACAGATGTACATCCCGGGAAAAGTTTTTATGTATGTAAACACATAATGCGTATTATTTTTTTCCCAGTCGGAATAATTGACTGTTATTTACATTATGACGTCTTTAATTAGGTAAATAATAATATTATTAAATTAATAATAGAAGAAGAAGAAAATGACAACTATATTATTAGTCATGTACGTAGGGAATAAAATGACAACTATAATAATAGAAGAGTTAATATATCCCCCAACTTTCTGTCTTTCTCTTGCGTCTTCCGCTACGCGACAAACAATTACGTGATACAGTATAAAGACTTGTAACATTTAATATAAAGACTTTCATGTTAAAATGGAGACTGCCAAATAAAATATTATGTGTACATTCCCTGAGAAATGAAGATTGCCAAAAGTATAAAGACTTCCAATGTTAATTATAAAGACTTTCATGATACAATATTCATTGCAGTATATAATTAACAAGGAAATTACAAATAAATACTTCATGTCTTGAGAAATGAAAACTTGACACTCAATATTTATTATAATGAATCCAGTCCAATAGTATAAAGACTACTACATTTGTCGTATATGGGGGACGTGTAAGGGGGGCAGTTAGTCACTTCCTAATATTAATATTAATAATAGAAGAAGAAGAAGAAGAAAATGACAACTATATTATTAGTCATGTACGTAGGGATTTGACAACGGTCTGGTCCGGACTGGGTCGGTCTAAACTGTCCAGTCCAACGGGTTGACCGGGCCGAGTTTTCACGAGTTCAAATTTTGTAGGCCGGCCGCAATACGTCTTAGGACCATGGATCGACGGACCGGTGGATCCGAATAGGTTCGGTCCAGGTCCGATTTGTCGGGTCGTCGGGTTTTTTTCCTGAAAATTCTAAAATTCCAAAAAAATCAAAGTAAAATGCAAAAAAAATACAAAAATCGAAAATAAAATGTCAAAAATAAAAAATATATATAAAAAGGAACTTGTTAAGTTTATTTTATAATTAATAAATATAAAAATTCAAATAATTTGTTAAACAATAAAAGAAAATATTAATGGCGGGTTAACGACGGTTTAATGGCGGATTGACAGGTTAAAGATGGGTTAATGGCGAATTAAGACGGATTAGGCGGGTCGGGTCGGTCTGGGCCGATCTAATCTCGGGCCGAATTTAAGTCGGGTTTTTTCAAAAATCTTGGCCGCAACTCGTGTTTAGCCCCCATGTTTCTTGGACAGGTCCGCAAGGGTTGCCCTCGGGTCGAACCAGGTCGCGGCCTTGGGTTTCTCGCGCCGGATCGGACCCATCCAAATTTTGTCAATACTCTATATGTATGTTGTTCAGGTTTTATTCTTAATCAATGATAAAAATCTTGTATCATGGTGACCACATATACAAAAAAAAAAAATTTGATGGAGAAATGATGAAATGACTTAAAAATTTGAATATTCGTATTTAATGTTCTTTGATCAAATGTGAAATAAAACTAATTATGAAGAGTTTTTTGCATTCATTCTTTAAAAAGGCTAGCAACATTAGCCTTATTTTAATTAATTTTTAGTTGAACTGCATGTTTAAGCATATAAATGGTGATATATTTTCTTTTAGAACACAAGAAACGTTAAAACAATAGAATTTATCGTTTAGTCTTATAAAACGAAGATTTATTGTCATCTGTATTGGTGAACCAATTAATTTTACTTGGATTGCTAATGCAAAAAAAAGGAAAAAAAAGGAGATGAGCTTATTTGACTGCAATTTACCATTTTCAGGTTTTGGATGGGTAGAGGAGGAAAGGTAGTTGAGACATTTGACCTGTCGTTGAATTGTAAAGGTAGTTGAGACATTTGATTTGTTTGGACTTCAATCCTATCTTATATATATATATACTCATAGCTCATAGCGCGATATTGAGATACTGTTTATTTTCACAGTAAAATCACGGTTGATAATAGCTCTTTTTTTAAAAATTCTCTGCCTGCACACAGTACACTGTTCACGGTACAGTAAATTTACTGTAGATAATTTTTTCAAAATGTTCCACTGTTGTTTTTTAATTTCTTTTAAATTTATTATAATTTTATTATTACAATGCGAAAATTTAAAATTTAACTTCTTCACGCTAGTCGAACGCTAGTTCTAACTCGTATGCACTCGCGCTACGCAAAAAAAATTAAATTTTAAACTTTTATATTATAATAATAAAATTATAATAACTCGTATAATTAATAAAAAAAAATTAAAAAGATAGAAAAAATTTGCAAAACTTTTTTTCTTATCTATAGACATTGTTGATTGGTACAATGTGATTATGTGAAGCAAAACCGAATGGGCCATTTTTGGGCTGTCAGGCTAAATTCAAACAACTGTTTAGTACGTCACATCCCAGGGATCTGATATCAGATTATTAATTATTAATTAAAGCTCGATTATTTGTCAAAGAATTCAGAGGAGTTTTGATATTATTTAAGGAAAATGTTTTGCGGATTTTAACTTCGATATCGTTATTGATATCAACTGAACACGTCAAGTTGAGTTTCGACGAAAATTTGTTTTACTTTTGATGCATATTGTTTTTGTTATTATGCATGTTGTTTTCATTATTATGCATCTAATAACATGCATAACATTCAAATACTTATGATTTATATGCTAAGTTCATTATCTTTTTTGTTCTACTTTAGATTTATTATAAAAATTTGTTTTACTTATGATGCATATTGTTTTCGTTATTATGCATTTTGTTTTTGTTATTGTGCATAAAAACATTAATAATAGTCAAATACTTATAATTTATATGCTAAGTTCATTATGTTTTCGTTATTATGCATGATGTTTTCGTTATTATGCATGTTATTTGTATTATTTTGCATGTTATTTACTTACATAATAATAAAAAATAACATACATAATAACAAAACAACATGCATTATAACTAAAACAACTTTTAAAAAAAAATGCAATTCGTCCAATCCGCATCTATAAGCGTAGCCACATTCGTTTTCAATGGAGCATCCGCTCAATTATATACATAATAACAAAAACAATATGCATAATACAAAAAACAACATGCATCGTAAAAAAAAATGCAAATTAAATTCAATTGAACATGTCAGTATCGATGGAAGTATCAAAGAAAGTATCAAAATATCAGCTCCCATTATTTAATCCGACGGTGAACTCTTCTATCTTCCAAAAAAATATTCTCCAGTTGTTTGCTTTTCGAAGTGTTATATTAGATATTTGCCCTCTTGTGAATAAAATTACTGAAAAGTAAAACACACCTATTCCCATTCTGTGACCCCTAAAATGTTAACTAAATCAGTCATGAGAATATCATGCATACTTTGCAATTTTCATCCAACATTGTTTAAAAGAGAAATTTAATATATTCTTGCAATTATTTTAAGCGTTTATTTCTCTTAAGCTATGCTCGATTCAATGGACTGCTATTGATAATTGACAGAAGGAGATCTAACGGCTAGAAAGAACTGAGAACAAACTCTATGAGCCAAGTACTCAACAAAAGACATATCGCCACAAAAACAAGAACAAAGAACCACGCCAGAGAAAAAAAAAGCTTTCAATTCTTCACTAATTGCATTAAAATCCTTTACATTGACATTTCACAGACTCCGAACACCAAAACCCTACCAATCCCAGAACCCGAAACCCGACACTGAACATCCGAACCCGCTAACCTACGACAAACGGCAAACATGAGATCCAACAAACCAAATCTAACCGCCGAACCCGTACAAGGTCCTCCCCTGGCGCTTGAGCGCGTACACCACATCCATGGCAGTGACAGTCTTCCTCCTGGCGTGCTCAGTGTAGGTCACGGCATCTCTGATCACATTCTCAAGGAAGATCTTGAGCACGCCACGTGTCTCCTCGTAGATCAATCCACTGATACGCTTCACGCCCCCACGCCTCGCCAGTCGTCGGATCGCAGGTTTGGTGATGCCCTGGATGTTATCCCTGAGCACCTTCCTGTGACGCTTGGCACCTCCCTTTCCCAGTCCCTTGCCTCCCTTTCCTCGGCCTGACATTGTTGATGATCTTGGATCTAGGGGTAGTTGCGACCTGCGATCGGATTCTGACTAGAGATGAAGATAAAGAGGAGATGGGATGAGGCCTGAGGTAGAATAGCAATAGCTGGTTTTATTTATACGGAACTTGAGGGAGGAATCGATCCGTGGACTGTTCGAGAGAACCCTTGGATTGCATATTTGACGGTAGAGATTAGATTGGTCTAGTGGTGAGGATCGATGACGTGGGTGGGGGGATGGCAGAATTCAAGAGGTCTCATGTGACGTTCCTGTGTTACCATTTCTGTAACCTTAAGGATTTCGAGTAAATCATAATAAATTAATAACTCCAATATCTGTTATTAAAATAAATACTCCGTAAAGTAGCCTTCTAAATAATGCTACTCTCAAGCATTTTTAATCTACTTTAAATTTAATCTACTTTAACGTATGACGTTAATTATTTTATTGTGAGCTTATTAAAAAAATTCTTATGCTATGTTTTCGGCAATATATGTCTCAAATGAAGTAGATATTCTTTAGTTAATAATATTTTCTGATTTTCGGAACTAGAAATAATATCAAACATCATATAATTAATGCGACCAAACTAAATTAATTAACAGTTCAATACTATTTTCAAACAAATATCTTTGCTATATTACTAAGCATCTAAGTTGTCTGATCCTGCAACGGTCAGGATTTCTTCTCAAATTTTCGGAGTAAATAAGAACCATCAGATGAAGTTCTGCTGTTTAATTTGTGGCGTTGTTTTAGAGTATTCATGTAGAAGCTCAAAATTGTTTAATTTGCGACACTGCTTAAATGTTTCATGAAACATCTTTATTCCTCTCGCCACATAATATCGCTCCAATCTCTTTCATCTCTCTTCCTCCGTTCTGTACCTCTTTCTCGTGCTACATGGAGAAAGTGCCGAAACAAGCTCCCTCTCCTTCCTCACCCTCCTACACTCTCGCCCCCTCCTCGGTCGCTCACCCTCTCTCCGATCCGACGATTTCTCTCTCACCTTACCACCTCGGATGTCTCCCACTCTCCCTTCACTTTCTCTTTTTCTCTTTGATGGCGATGGCAGCAAAGCACCGCTAGATGCCATGATCTCTCTTCCCAGAGATAATTCGACGTCTTCCTCCTCCACTCGCTCTTTATCTTTGATGGCGATGGTTGTCGATGTCTCAGATCGTTAATTAAGAGGAGCGAAGAGACGACGTAGAGGAGACCTGAATACTGCCAGTGGACCAAGTACAAAAAATAGATGACAGTCGTGGAGCATTTCTGGAGAACGTAGAGGAGCTATCAGAGACAGGGACTCGACGCGCGTGTCCGACTCTGGCATGTCATTCTTGATTGCATTATCCAATATCAGAGCGAAGGCCTCAAAGCCTTAGTTCCACCCTTCCCGTAAGCTTTGTTTTAGTTGTTTAATTAGACATCCATTTGACAATCAAGCTCCAATTCGACTAATATTTTTGTAACTTTTTTAGATTCTACTACATTTGTCCTTGATTTAGCCAAATACAACCTGAATTTGCCCTCAATTTTCTACTAAATTGACAAAATAAAACAAAATTAAACTACGTGTAAAAAGCATTTTTGTTTGCAATCAGTTGGCAACAAAATTTTCTTTGTTTGGTGATATGTTTCTTACAATTACAGTTGGAAAACTTCCATTTTGTCAATTTTTGTTTGAAGTTATCTTGTTTTTTTGTAGGCCACCTGTTTTGAAATTTAAGTATGCTAAACTAAATCAATATGTGGTACTGAATGCATTCGGGTATTATGCTTCTAACTCCATCATCAACTTTCATGTAAGTTCTTGATCCTTCTCTCACAATGCACTTCTATGTACTTCTGAAAGTTATGACGAATGTATATGAGGCTACATCAAGCCAATGCATCAATACAAGGTCGCAAAAAATGCCTGTAAGACCACTTTGTTATTGGTTTTGTCATTACAAATGAGCACGGGACCAATTGCGGTGCTTGGTCAGATCAGAGACTCGGTTGAAAACCCAAGGTCTTGTCGGAGGCAAACAGATTGATTCTTACGCCGAGAAAAAGATCAAGATAATTTTGTTTTGATAATCTATTTTTTCCCCTTAATTATTATTAATTTTTATTGTTGAAGAAGTGAGTCTATTTTTTTTATAATCTCTTTTTTACCTTAATTATTATTAATTTTTATTATTGAAGTAGAGTGTTTGATAGATTAGTCTATCATGTCACTTATACTGTCAGATAATACTAAATATATGTAAAGTTAAAGAGTTTTGATTGAAAATGATTAGTTGAAAATTTAAACTTTTTGACTCAAATTTGGCAATTACGAAATTTACGTCTCCAATTTTTGGTTTCTTCTTATACATCAATAGTCGAGATTATTTTAATAGGAAGATTCACTGCTTTCATTATTGTCATCAGCATGATATTACAAAAGAAAGTCTAATCAAATACAATGAAAAGGACTTGTCATATACTCAAATTTATACACCAGAAAAAACAAAAGAGCTAATGCCAGAAGAAGGAATTTGACTACTGGCAGCACCAAAAGTTGACCAATGCCATAACAAACTAAAAAGGTTAGGACTAGAAGAAATCAAATACATGGAAGTTCACTCATACATCGTTTTCTTATTAAGCTACTTGGACTGCTCACTTTTTTTTGCTATTTTATTCATACTTATCTCCTTTTAACTCAGGTACAAACCCTGCCATTAGTGATGTTATCGCAAGTTTCCATGCATGGGTGACAAAGAAACTGATGAGGAGGCCACATTGATAATGCTTTGGTTCTTGCACTGCACTGTACTAGCTCTTCTTGATGGATCTTTTTTCTTCTTTTATACAACGTTGAAACAAGAAAAATGAAATATAAGAATAAACAATGAGCTTTGGTGGAAAAAAAATTAGTGCATTGTTTTATTTCTATTTTACATCATCTTGAATAAAAAATTAATAAAAGTAATGGATATACCATGAGAAAAGGAAGAACAAAGAGTTTCTATTGTATTAATTTTTGCTGGCTTTCTAAGAATCATTTTCAAGCATTGAGCTTTAAATATGTATGATATTTATATCCTAATTTAAATTTTGATACGTTGCAACGCACGGGCACGATACTAGTATATATATATATAGAGCATGGCTAAAATAATATGCATAGTACACCACATAACGTATTATGAGGTCATTTGTATTTAATTTGGTCATTAAATTGATATTTAAGTTGCTCAACAAATTCTTTATATCAAAATCTTGTAGGAAATAAAATTTTGTGATTTTTAGAGCCTTCTTGCTATTTTTTAAATATTTTTTAAAAACAGCCCAGAAATGACACTTTTGTAGTATTAAATCTGGACTGTTTTTAAAAAATATTTAAAAAATAGCAAGAAAGCTCTAAAAATCACGAAATTTGTTTTCCTACAATATTTTCATATGAAGAATTTATTGAGCAACTTAAATCTCAATTAATTGACCTATATCTATATGCATAGTACGTTATGTGGTGTACTATGCATATTATTTTAGCCATGCTCATATATATATTGCAGTAAATTAAAGAGAGAAGTAATAGTATCCAAACAAAATATGTGTGCAAAGTTCGAATATTGACAATTTTATTCTCTAAAACTCACAACCACCAATAACAATATGGGTCGTTGATTCACTAGTCACACACAAATTGTAAAACTAAACATAAAATAAAGAACGCAAAATAAAAAGAACGGAATCGATACTTACTTTACATCTTTACAGTCTCCCTTATACTTGTCTCTTAATCCAGGAGTCGTTGGAGATAGTTGAGCAGCACCGCGATACGCTAGTGGATCCTTCCAAGCAATTCCTGTGCCAAATTTTTCTTCAATATCACGAATGAACAAAAATTAATTTTCTGTAATGGAAAGAAAATAGATGCTAATTCACAGCACATGTGCCATAGAATGTCATATCAGTAATGATTGGAGATCCAGTGTCTTTTATACTAGTGAAAACGTATCTTGAAAAAATATTGTAATTAATAGCAAATATTCTTTAGAATATTTGATATTAAATTATCTCCAATTCTTTTCCAAACTATCATATTTACTGTTGCACACTAAATTTGGCATTATTTGCACAACAAGTTAGAAAGAAATCAGCAAAATAGGCAGAATTTTCTGCCTTTCAGACTATATCTTTGCATCCGCAAAGATGGACTTTTGTGTCTGCAAAGATTTGCTAATTGGCCCATTTTGCTTGATATCTTGATCCAATTTGGTTGGATTAGCTCGAATAATATTTCTAACTTTTACATTAGCACTGACATTAGTTTAATTAATCATAATCAGTCCATTAACAATTAAAATTAATTAACATTAATATTCTATATGTATTCAACAATACCAAAGATTTTATTGTTATAACGCTACATTAAAATTTTGAAAGATTGTTTCCTATTTTATATTCAAATTCCTCAGAAAAAATAAGCTAGCGTTATAACGCCAACTTTGACATTATAACAGTCTTATCTGGCAATTTGACACTCAACTAATTTTCGGGAATTTCTTTGATCTGGTGTTATAACACCAACTTTGGCATTATAACGGTCTTCTCTGAGAATTTGGTACTTAGCTCATTTTTTGAAATTTCTTTGGTCTAGCATTATTACGTCAAAGTTGGTGTTATAACGGTATTCTCTGGTTATTTTGTTATGTGTTTGGTTCGAGGGTTCAAACAGTTTGGCATTATAACGCCAAAGATAACATTATAACGTCAGAGGCTGATTTTTTTATTTTTTTGCTCTTTTGCATCTCAAATTTAAATATTCTGAGTTACAAATAACCTAATAGATTCTTCAGCTTGATCTTGAATTAGTTCATTCTTCAATTGGCCATATTTTTTGACTCGTAACTCCGATTTCGACGTTCTTCGTGGTGTTGGAAAGATCACGGCGAGATCTAGCTAATTTTGTTTTGAAGCCATTGGAGTTCGTTTGAAGCCTCAAAACTTCACTCAAAGATGCTCGGGGCTTGCACTTAATTTCTTTAGCTTATTCTTTGTCATTTTGCTTTCTCCTAATTTTGCTCTTCAATCTTTGCATCTGTAAGAATCTCAACAAACAAACTTGTAAAATTCAAGTTTGTTTTGCAAATCGACAAATACAAAGAAATTGTTAATTACAACACTTTGTGGTTCTCGTCGTGTGAGCATAGTTGGACACACACTTCTTCGGGATGATAAATAAGACCTGTCTCAATTGAGCTCACAACACATTCCATTCCGATTTTCTTGAGACCATTTCGTAGAAGCTTACTTACAAAATCACTAATGTTAGAACCTACTTCAATAAATTCATTTATCAAAGAGACAAGTCTAAAGTAAAAATTCTCAAAAGTTTCATTGTCCTTAAATTTCATGTTCCCTAATTTTATGGTTAATCTCACTTTACAAGTATTTTTCATGTGTTCATTTTTCTCATACTTAAGTAATAATACATTTCAATTTTTTTTGGCATTTGTGAAATTAGAAAAAGGTAAAGCAATTGTCTAATGAATAGAGCTAAATATGATATTAATCACATTGTCATTAATATATTTGTATATTATGGACTCTTTGGTCAAAGAAATACAATGATTCATATTTGGTTATCCAACCTACCTCTATAACATCCCATAGGTCAAGTAAACTAAGATAGTTAACCATACATCTGTTTCAAAATGAGAAATTCTTACATCCTACATCAAATATCGGTGGTTCTTTCACAATCTTCATTGTGCCATTTTTTACAAGACAAGATCAAGAACTATCAAGAATTGATCTAATTAGCTAGGTATGAACCTTTTGTTCTGATACCAATTGTTCTTTTGATAAAGGAGGTAGAGATCTAAAACGATTGCGGAAGTGTTTAACAATTTCAAGTACTACTTTAGAACCTTACTTACCAAGCTAAATCAAGCAAACAAGTAATAATGCAATTAAAACAATTCAAGCAAGAGTAAAAAGAGGAAGAGCAAGAGAACACGTCATGTAACGTAGCTCAACCTACAAAATAGATTAGGTCTACACCACGGGTCTCTCGGATCCAAAATAACTTTCGCAATCGAATTTACTAAAACATAAATGTTTTGAAAAAAAAGTCTATTCAAGACTCCAAACCCTTGCAAGAGAACTACAATATAACATTTTTTATTGACAACACAATTCACGACAAGTGATGATCTACCTAACAACACAATTCACGACAAGTGATGATCTACCTAACAACACAATGTAGATCACAAAATAAAACAACTAAAGTTAAGTCTTACTACTTAGCTGCCCCTACAGTCCCACACTGATGCAAACAAATGTATAAAAGAGGCCCTGCTAATATTCGGAACTTTCATTCCTTTCTTAAAAGCCATAAAGAAAATTTCTGTCATTTGGCGCATACTCTATATGTCATTTGGATGAACTCATGATCTTTAATTTATGATCTTATTAAAGTCATTCTTTTTTAAAAGCTATAAAATTTCTATCATTTAGCTCTTAAGTTTCTGTCAATTGTTCCATACAAAATGATGAATTTTCTTTGGACATATTGAGGTTTCGAAACCCCACCCCATACTTTATTATTAAAGACTTCTTAACAGAAGAGAGAGTTCGAACTCATGACTTAATTAAAATCATCTTAATTAGCTATTATTAGGTTACTAGACCATTTGCAAATAATGATAAGTATATCCACAAGTTCTTTCAAAATAAAATATTCTACAATTGACCGGTAAATGGGGGCAGGGATATCGAGAAAATATAGTTCGCTAAGCCAATTGCATGTTACATAGCAACCAATACAAGAAAAAGAATAATGGTTGATTAAAATTTTCACAATTTGGTCTTTGCTAGAACTACAAATTTTGCTTCTTCACAGCAGTTTTCATGCTTTCATCTACTAATAACAGCAATACCAAATTCAATTTTCATATAGGCAACTAAGAACCCCACTTTTTGATAATTTATGACTCAAGATTTCCGATTCAATATTACAAACCTACTTGATTCTAGGTCCCAAGATCCCAAATCAGAAAGTCTCTACTCCAGATTTGAGTGTGCTATTCATCAATGCATATCTAAAAGTGTTCATAACACACCCAGCACGGAAATTCTGACCGAAATCAATCAGAATCAGAATCATGGCGGTGCCTCTGCTTCTCTTTGCCGGGTCGGCGGTGATTGTGCCTGTTGTCAGAATCACGGTCCCGCCTCTTCTCATGCTTATCCTTGTCTCTCCTTCTTTCTTTAGATGATTTCTCATGGCGCTTCTCTTCTCTTTCATCCCGTCGCCTCCTTTTTTTCCTCTCTTCTTCGTCAGAAGATTCTACCTTCTCTCTTGGCTGTGGGGATTCAGATCTCGTTTCCTGGAGCTGCTCTTGCACGGAGCTCGACTCCTCATTTCGAACAGGCCTGTAGTTACAAACATATAGCAACATGTTAATATATATCAATTGCTGAAGCCCACAAAAGGAAACGACGTTAAATTGCCAAAAAAAATCAACCAATTGAAGTAAAAACTAAGCATCTTCTGGAGATGGTAATCTGCGACATTTCATTTACTGGACTGTTAAGTGCATAAATGTCCCCAAATGAAGGGGAAAATGACACATTTGGTGCACACAGTAATCTACAACATTTCATTCACTGTACTGTTAAGTGCATATGCAGACCAAAATGAGGGGAAGAGGACATACTTGTACAAACCCAGACCTTGGACTTGAGCAGCTTCAGCATGTCCCGCACCAAGATCCTCAGCAGTGGAGCCTCTTTTAACGAGCTCAGCATATTCATGCTTGTCGAGGCGGTTTCCATGGGCCCGCTTAGCTCGTTTAGGAGCTAAACCAAGTGCCTCTCGCATGGCCTGCTCCTCTTCCTCTTTCACCCTTCTTATTTCTTCCTTCAGTGCATCTGCTGAGTTTTCCCCATTTTTGTCTCTAGTGTACCAGAATAGGTCCTTCCCTAAACAAAGTAGAGTAAATGAACAATGTCAGAAATACATGGGCATCCATATTTTGTAATTTGGATGAGAACTTAAGGAGAATCACTTAAATACCTTAAAACTCAAGAATTAAGGCTTAAAAACAGAAAATAATTGCAGAATAACAACAATTAAACATCATAGTTTGCCTTCAAACAGCCAATTGTATTGGAAGTCCCAGAATAACACTCATATTCCTTAACTGTTCCTATTATCATGCATCCCCACACAATGCACTTTCCTCCCTTTACAAATCCAATTATCCGAAAATAACTTTCTTTAGAAAAAAAACATAGTGATATTTCCAACAAGTAGCCAAAGAAGACAGAAATAATAACACACATCATTTTACCAAATATTTTTATGGATAACAATTGGGGTTGCCTCGATGCAGGCATTATCTACAAGCATCATTAAACTAAACAAACGATTTGTTTCATGTTCAACACTCAACAATTTCATATCATTAGACCTTTATCAATTAGTCTTTCTTTCCTCTTTCTCCCTGAAGTTCTGGTAAACACAATTATCTAGGCTAATAGTCTTTTGGTAGTGTAAACATTTAGGCTGAGATATTGATTAATTTCTAAACAAATTTATCAGAGAGTTTTACTACCTTTTTGCCATCTACCAACAGGGGCTTTGATGCTGTGCCCGAGATAGTTCTCTCTGTGCTTGTCTGCCTTCACATCATCCCACTGGAACTCTGTTTATGTCATTAAAATTTACACATAAGAATTGGCTGATCCAATCTATTTCTCTTTGAAACCATTATTTTAACTAGTCTATTGAACTGATTGAGCTTAGTATGGCATGAATATGGTAACATTTTCCACAAAGGGTTACTGCATCAGCCAATATTTTTTACCAGAATAAACGGTACAGATATTGAGTTCATTTCAGACACTCAATTAAGCTCCAATGTCGCTCAATAAACACCAGCCAAACGACATTTTTTTCCAAAAATAAAGGGAGAAATATGAAGAAAAAGAACTAGAATCGTGAGAGAGCGATCTTACGATCTCGGCCGCCACGAACGCCTCCTCTTGTGGGGTGATACATATTTTACGCCGCTCGCTAAGGTAGTAAGAAGAATGGAAGATTTGACAGGAACAGTGGAAACCCTAATTTCACCTGTATCGATCGGAAGGAGAAGGGAAATGAGAAAAAGAATTGTTCCGGATCCTAATCGACTCAAAGAGAATCGGTATCTATTTCTATCGGATTTAGTAACCGACCCGATAATGTTCCTCGTCAAAGGCCCAACATTCTTGCTTAAAATGAGAGGCCCATATTCATGCTTATGTGGGCCCCACAGTGCCGGAATCGTAAACTTTTTTTGTGCTCTCCGTACCGTTTAATTTGAATCATCTGATTAGATCTGGACGGCTGATCTCTAATTACAAAATTTGAGGAACTTTTGTACTATAAAATCAAATTCGTTCTAATCTAATCCAACATTTCCGATTAAACGAGTGCATAGAGCACATGTAGAAATGAGTGCAAAGGATATCGTTTCGTCGTGTGCCTATGGTTAATTTTATCCGGTTCGACTAGACTGGCCTCACCCAGTTGGCCGGTTGGCGCAACAGTCTATTCAAAATGAAATCAAGTCCGTTATCAATACTAAATATAAAGCTTGCTAAGTGTCAGCGTGTTCAATTTTTCTGACACTCCGACACTTCATTTTGCTATTCAACTTGCATTGTACGTGTGCCCAGGTTATCGGACACGCAACACATCATTAGTGAGGCACAACATTAATTTCATGTCATCAATTTCAGTATAAATCATTAATAACATTAAATTCACGACATTAATGTTCACGCATTCGTCATTTCATATAAATATCATGCTTTAAAAAAAACTTAAGAATATTATATCTCTAATTTCAGTGAAATAATGTTATTTAACAAAAAGATAATTAGTTTAATTGTACAGTTTATTTTTCTAATACAAAATATTTTTTCTTAGAAAAGCCAAGAAGCGACGGTACGCCGCGATGCAATTTCTAGTTATTATATAAGAAGCTGAAGAAAGCAAGTGGTAAAGAAGAAAAAACAAAAACAAATCAAAAGAAGAGATAAGGCAGATTTCATATAAATATTTCTGAAAGTTCAATCTACATATTTATTCACTCAAATTTCATAATTATATATTTATTCATTTAAAATAAAAAATGTATAAAGACTTCTAAAAATTCAATATTACATATTTATCCACTCAAATTTCATAATTACATCTTTATTCATTTAAAACACACAAAAATTCATTATTATCCAATATAACTGCAAATTAATAAAATTAACACTCTAAAACACTAATAGAGGTAGGAAATTGAAAACGTGTCATGTGAATACTTCCGCAATATAAAATAGCCATCTAATAATTCAAATTAAATAGAGATTTTTGCGTGCGAATTTCGATGTAATGTGAATACTATTCCGTATTATCGGGACCCACCGGATATATGGATTCAGAGATAATGCTGACGAGATTGTTAATTGGATGGATTCAAAAATTTATGTGTGTGAATCTCGATGTAACGTAAATACTATTCCGTAATATCAAGACCCGCTGGATATATGGATTCAAAGATAATGCCGACGAGATTATTGATCGGAGGGATGAAGCGCGTCGTTGGATCTCAGGGTGAGATCACAATCGGCACACGTCCGTCTGTACGGCTATCCAGCGATGACAAGAGAAATGTTCTGAGCGAGGAAGAAAGGGCCAAAGAGAACGTTACATCAAGTCCCTCTGTATTTTATTAAATCGCATTGATCCGAGTTCGAGGTTTAGTTTAAGTTTATATGATTCTTGAAGTATTTGGAGCTCGTAAGAGTTTATGCGCGCCACTAGCACCTTTCGACCTAAAAATTATGCGCTAAAGTTTATTTTTGTATGGAATTATTTTGCTGTCTTTATCAGTTGCAAAATATTTTACGGCACACAGAAAGGTAAACCCAAATAACAGAAATACAAAACTGATATCCTCAGTGATCCAGAGTTGCTTTATTAAAAGGCACTAAAAACAGAAGCCACTCAACTGCAGAGATCCAACAGTTGGTACTTAATCAGAGACTTCCTCTTTGGCTTTCTTGGGTTTGGAGAGTAGATACCAACCAACTGCACCGGCAAAAGCTATTGTTCCAGCTAGCACACCATAGTTGCGGTTCTTATCAGTCGAAAACCCTTCAGTTGATGACTCATGCACCGAGGCACCACTAGCGGCAGTTTGAGTTCCTGGGGTTTGTTCTGCTCCCTGTGGCCCCTGCAACGACACCACCTTAGCAAGGTATACTAATTAAAATTAAACTGGTACAGTAGTACAGTACTCAGATTTGGTGCCATGGAAAAGAAAACTCAGAGCAGTCCCATAATTTCTACCGTGTACTAAGTAATGACCTAGTGGAATGGAGTTAAATAATACTATGTCACTCCTGTAAAGGACTGCATCAGTTGCCCGAAAAGAGCCAACTGGTATCGTGACACCTTGCAAATCAGCTAGTTATTATGCATTAGTAATGTGTGGAAGTGAAGTTTCTTTCATGTCTTAGGTGCTTCTACTAAAATTCCATTTCCAAAAGGTTTAAGTAATTTTCTTTAGGTCATCCAGGAGATTCTTCCTCAGCTATGCACAAAAGAGGTTTCATATGCAGGTACAGCAAAATTGTGAGGGAAGTTGAGGCCCCTTACATGGTTTAAACATTTCATAGCTAATTGTGCAATTTTTCCTTGCATAAGAAACATAATTATGAGGGGCGGCATGATACAGGTAAAATGCAGCATGAGTAATCACCAAACAACTGGCAATGGTTCTTTTCAAGCTGCTTACTGGTCATGTGCACTGAGGCAATTCAACCTGCAACGGGTCAGGGTGATGCATTTTGGTCACCCAAGCATGACGAAGGCAAAGAAGGAACCTCAACCCAGAGAGGATGAAACTATTGATGCACTTTGAAGAGCAAAGTTCTATTCTTTTTTTTTTTAATTATTTGAATGGCAACTTCAGAAACCAGCAATATACACATTTAATTCGGATAATAGTTAGGTCTAAGAAATACCATATAATTTCTAGTTGCATTATAGAAGTTCTGTAAATACTTGACAAATAACAAGTTCAATTTCAACTTCCTGAAAACTTCCAAATAAAGTAGTCAATAAAGGATCACCTTGCGAGCAGCCTTTTCCAGCTTCTCCAGCTCCATTTTCTGCATTTACACAGAATGAGCCAAAAAGAAGGTTATATCTGATCGGAATTTTATTGGAAATCGAAATTCATTCGATATAGCTAAACTAACAGACACTGCAAAATTTCATTCTTTAAGCCACGAGAACAGTACTTGTTTGTAGACTACTAAATTCTTATTGTATAACTTCAATATACCAAAAACTGGTTTATGCATTCAAATTCCAAAAAATATAAGGACAAAAACACTTTGCAACTATTCAGGCATAAAAAATAAAAAATAAAATAATATCAAACCAAAGTTTATCAGCCCTGAAAATGTGGCCTTTAAGGCATTAATTCATTAGATGATAGCTAAGAACGGTCCTGATAGCATTGATGCAAAATATCACTTATATCTTAGATTTCAGCTCAAATGTAGGAAATAATCCAGATATAAATGCATTTATTCAGTATTAAAACAATGACCTACTGGAGAATACACTGCATTAAACTCACATCAGATCAATTCCTTTTCCGAAATGGATACTTTGTGTATTTAGTATTTACACAGCCTACAACTTTGTTAGTACCAAAGTTTTCTGAAAATGTTCTACTGGTGATATGCTTTTACCAACAATGCACAGAACTCGTACTAATTTAGAAAAAATAACTTGGGTATGTTTTAACAGTAAGCCGAATTTACTTTATTTTGGTACTATTCACACGCGTAAATGGAGAGACCTCACAAAAACAGAATTTGAAGTTTAAATTTTGGACACTGAGACCATGAGATGAAATACAATAATATAATATGAAAATAGTTTCAAATCTACCCCTACAGAACGAAAACCCTAGCAAACATCCAGAGATCAGCAACTACACATCGGAATTTAATCGCAAAACGACAACGATCTACTCGATGTAGGCTCAATCAATTCAAATCAGAAATCAAATGAAGATAAGAGAAAATCGAACGAGACCTTGATGTAGACATTTTCCGCAGCCTTCTCCTCTTCGCTGAGCACCTTGCCTCCGGACGAGAAGAATCTCCTCGCCACATGTCTCAATCCCACTCGCCCCGCCATTTCAAAGCTCTTCGAACTTTGCTTTCACTCTCTTCTTTGCTCTCAAAAAGGAGTCACTGAGATTCTGGAGAAGAAATCGTGAGTTTCGTCTCCTCTTCTCAGGCGAAATGAAATCTTCCGGATTTTTCTCTTCAGAAAGTATGCATCTGAGCCGTCGAATTAAGATCTAACGGTCTTCATTAAAATATCAAAAATCCTTATGAATCGTATCATTGACGGTCGAGCATTGATCTTTAATCCGACGATTAATATTAACTCTCCTTCTGAAGAGAAATTTTCTCTCAGGCTCCCTCTTTACTTTGTCCATGATGTGGGCTGAATTGGGCCAAGCTGTCGGCCTGTTATGACTCCAACATCAACAGTATATTAATTAAAGGAGTTGGTAAGAGCGAGAAAGAGAGAGAGAGAGCTCAGAGTATTACTATTACAGCGATGGCACCGTTGGACCCGCACTCGTACACCGATGGGGATGCGCCGGTGGTGACGCACGTGGCGCTGTCTCTGTTCCTAGACTTCGCCACCTCCTCTCTCCACGGCTCCGCGCTTCTCACCCTCTCTGAGCCCCACACCGGCTCCCTCTCCCTCGACACCCGCTCTCTCACCATCCACTCTGTTACTATTCCTACTGGATCCACCTCCACCTCCATCCCCTTCTCCCTCTACCCTCCCGACCGCATCCTCGGTTCCCGCCTCACCGCCACTCTTCCCTCCACCACCCCCACCTCCTCCCTCCTCCTCTCCTTCTCCACCAACTCCTCCTCTGCCCTCCATTTCCTTCCCCCCTCCCCTCTCCCCTTCGCCTACACCCAGTGCCAATCCATCCATGCCCGCTCCCTCTTCCCCTGCCATGACACCCCCGCCGCCCGCATCCGCTTCTCCGCCCTCCTCAACATCCCCTCCTCCCTCTCCGCCGTCATGGCCGCTCGCCACATCTCCCGCCGCGATCCTCTCCCCGGAGAGGCCGCCTCTGCCTGTCCCGACCCCCTCTGGTGCGCCCCCGGGCGCACTGTCGAGCACTTTGTCATGGACCAACCCATCCCTCCCTATCTCTTTGCCTTTGCTGTCGGTGAGATCGTCTACCGCGACATTGGTCCCAGAACCAGGGTCTATGCTGGCCCTGCTCTGGTCGATGAGGCCGCCAGGGAGTTTGCCGGCACTGAGGAGATGATCCGGGCTGGAGAGAAGCTGTTCGGCCCTTACGACTGGGAGAGGTTTGACCTTCTGGTGCTGCCCATGAGCTTCCCTTACGGCGGCATGGAGAACCCGCGAATGGTCTTCCTCACCCCCACTGTCATCAAAGGGGATGCCGCCGGGGCCCAGGTCGTGGCCCATGAGCTTGCTCACAGCTGGACGGGAAACCTCATCACTAACAAGACCAACGAGGATTTCTGGCTCAATGAGGGATTCACGACGTATGCCGAGAGGAGGATAGTGGAGGTGGTGCAGGGAGAAGAGAGGGCTGCCCTCAACATGGGCATCGGATGGAGGGGCCTCAACCACACGGTCGACAGGTTCAAGGACAACATGGAGTTCACCAAGCTCAAGCCATGCATGCAAGGGGTTGACCCTGACGACGTCTACTCCGAGATCCCCTATGAGAAAGGATTCCAGTTCCTCTGGCGAATTGAACGCCAGGTTAGTTACCTTTCTATTGCCCTTTCTATTGCCCTGACGACGTCTACTCCGAGATCCCCTATGAGAAAGGATTCCAGTTCCTCTGGCGAATTGAACGCCAGGTTAGTTACCTTTCTATTGCCCTTGACTGCAGCCACCGTTGCTTTTCTTTAAGTTCATGTTTATTGGCCTCTTAACTCTTCAAATATCTGTGATCTTTTAGAAGCTAAGCTACTTCAAGTGTCTGTAGTTATCTAATTTACATGTCCCTTATTGTATTACAATTTTCATGTGTTAGAGTAGCTCATTTGATGTCACTTTGTAGATTGGGAGGCTAGCATTTGACGAATTTACCAAAAAGTACATCTCGACCTTCAAATTCCAGTCCATTGACACTGAAACGTTTATCGACTTCCTCAAAGCCAACGTGCCAGGAATAGAGAACCAGATTGACCTTCGCCTGTGGGTCGAAGGGACTGGAATCCCACCTGATGCAATGGAGCCGGTCTCAGAAGTCTACAACAAGATTAAATCTCTGGCCTCAGAGTTTAAGGCAGGGAAGATGCCAAGGGAGGATGAGGTGGCCCAGTGGAATGGTCAGGAGTGGGAGCTCTACTTGGAGAACTTGTCTTCTGATGTTGAGCCCTCACAGGTTCCAGCTTTTCTGTTTATCATTAACCTTAGTAATATGCCTGGTATAGTTGGTCTGGATATCAGCATTTTTTATGCTTTCTTAATATCCAATGATTTGTAGGCTTTGTAAAATTATCTGTTTGATCTATCGTCTGTGGTATTTTACCTTTTACATTTCTCTATTCTCTTTGGTATTTCATGGTGGAACCATGGAACCTTACCTTGCTAATGCCGGTGATTTCCTACATTTTTGTGTGTTT
>CAXKVX010004712.1:0-17596 GCA_964058865.1 Eleocharis quinqueflora
TGGCATCTGTCGTTGCCACAGATGCCACGGAGGTGGATATAGCCACTATTCCTGTCGTGAGCGAGTTTCCTGACGTCTTTCCCAGTGACTTACCCGGTTTACCCCCATGGCGAGACGTAGAGTTCTGCATAGAGCTACAGCCGGGCACGACTCCCGTTGCTCGTGCCCCTTACCGTATGGCCCCCGCGGAGTTGCGAGAGCTGAAGACGCAGCTGGAAGAACTCTTGGAGAAAGGTTTCATTCGACCAAGCACCTCACCATGGGGTGCTCCAGTTCTATTCGTGCGTAAGAAGGACGGTACCTTGCGATTGTGTATTGACTATAGGGAGTTGAACAAAATCACTGTGCCGAACCGGTATCCACTACCTCGGATTGATGACTTGTTCGACCAGTTGCAGGGGTCGCAGGTGTACTCTAAGATCGATTTACGATCTGGGTATCACCAATTGACCATCCGCGATTGCGATGTCCCGAAGACCGCGTTCCGTACCAGATATGGCCATTATGAGTTTTTGGTCATGTCATTTGGTCTGACGAATGCTCCCGCCTATTTCATGGATCTCATGAATAGGGTATTCTCAGACTTCCTCGATCGGTTTGTAGTGGTTTTCATTGACGATATACTTGTTTACTCCCGGAGTCGTTATGAGCACGCACACCATCTTGGGATGGTGCTGCAACGCCTGCGAGAGCACAAGCTTTATGCTAAGCTCTCCAAGTGTGATTTTTGGCTCGATCAGGTTGCATTCCTTGGACATATCATATCCAAGGATGGCCTTGCGGTGGACCCACAGAAGATCGTCGCAGTTACTGAGTGGCAACCTCCGACCACTCAGACAGAGGTACGTAGCTTCCTAGGACTCGCAGGTTACTATCGGAGATTCGTCGAGGGATTCTCGGTACTGGCGGCACCTCTGACTCAACTGTTAAGGAAGGGTGAGCGCTTCGAGTGGACCACTGAGCGACAGCAGAGCTTCGAGGAACTCAAGAGGCGTCTTGTCTCTGCTCCAATACTAGCCATGCCCGTACCAGATCTGGAGTACGCAGTATATACAGATGCGTCTCGACTTGGACTCGGTTGCGTCTTGATGCAGGACGGCCACGTCATCGCATACGCTTCACGACAGCTTAGGCCTCACGAGAGGAACTACCCGACCCACGATCTCGAGTTGGCCGCCGTGATCTTCGCTTTGAAGATCTGGCGCCATTACCTATACGGGGCTAAGAGCAAGATCTTCACTGATCATAAGAGCCTCAAGTACGTATTTACACAGCGTGAGCTCAACCTACGCCAGCGGCGTTGGCTTGAGCTCATGAAGGATTATGAGATGGAGATCTTGTATCACCCGGGCAAGGCCAACGTCGTGGCTGATGCCCTGAGTAGGAAGAGTAGCGCCAACTTGGCGACTCTTCTTACTGACCAGCACCACCTCCTCGAGGATATGCGACGATTAGACCTAGTGGTGACTTTGTCGGATAGGATCTCGTCTGATTCCGGGCCCTCCCACGTGGCCATGGTTGCTCCCTTGACCATTCAGCCCACTCTACGAGACGAGATCCGACAGGCTCAGGCCTCTGATCCCATACTTGCGAGGTACGTAGCCCGTGTACCCCTTGGCACCGTACCTCGATTCCACATCGCTGAGGACGGGGCCTTACTTTTCGATGACCGACTTTGCGTACCCCACGTTTCAGCTCTGAAGGACAAGATCCTTGCCGAGTCACACGACTCGGGTTACGCCATCCATCCTGGCGAGACCAAGATGTACCAGACTCTCCGACGCCACTTCTGGTGGAAGAGGATGCACCGGGAGATAGCCCAATATGTGGCTAAGTGCCTAGTATGCCAGAAGGTAAAAGCCGAGCGCACGAGACCAGCAGGACTACTACACCCATTACCGAAGTCCCAGCGCAAATTTGACATCATTACCATGGATTTCGTGACAGGACTACCTAGGACTCGGAGCAGCCGCAATGCCATTTGGGTCATTGTGGACACGCTCACTAAGGTAGCGCATTTTATTCCTTTTAGACTTGGACTGTCAGCAGAGGGGATGGCGAAGCTATACCTGAGCTGGCAGTTTAGATTCCACGGCTCCCCTACCCAGATTATCTCCGATCGAGATACACGATTTACCTCACGCTTTTGGGAGCGTTTCCAGGAGGCGTTAGGCACTACACTGAGCTTCAGCACCGCCTTCCACCCTCAGACAGATGGTCAGTCAGAACGCACGATACAGACGTTGGAGGACATGCTACGAGCATGCGCTATCACCATGGACGGAGATTGGGAGTCACACCTCAGCCTCGCTGAGTTCGCGTATAACAGCAGTTATCACGCCTCCATCGGCATGACTCCTTTCGAGGCGTTATACGGACATCCCGTCCGTACTCCTATCTGTTGGGGTCCATCCGGCACGTACACCCCCACAGCCTCAGAGCTCGTGAATGAGAGTAGTGACATTCTCAAACTCATTCACGAACGACTTAGGACCGCACAGGATCGGCAACGAAAGTATGCCGATCCGAAACGACGAGACGTACAGCTCACTGTTGGTGAGCATGCCTTATTGAGAGTATCGCCCGTTAAGGGCGTAGTGAGATTCGGCGTTAAGGGGAAGCTTGCGCCTCGTTACGTTGGACCCTTCCTTATATTAGAGCGAGTTGGACCGTGCGCCTATCGACTTGCTCTCCCTCCTTCCCTTGCAGGGGTACATAACGTCTTTCACATATCACAGTTGAGACGTTATGTACCTGACCCATCGCATGTACTTCAGATAGAGCCCCTACGGGTCGAGAGAGATTTGACCTATAGGGAGAGACCTTTGCGCATCTTGGATACGCAGGAGACACGCCTCCGTAGGCGATCTATTCCTCGAGTGTTAGTTCAGTGGGAGTATCACACACCTCGAGAGGCTACTTGGGAGCTCGAGAGCGAGATGCGCGAGAGATATCCCGATCTCTTCACCACTTGAGACGCTTTGTTTCGGGACGAAACTTCTTTAAGGGGGGGAGGATGTAAAAACCCACAAAGATTGAGCTCGATAAGCATGATTAGAACACCACAAAATCCCACGAGTTTAACAAAACGACCTTGACTATAACCTTAATAATAATGTATCTATTGAATAAATAAATATTAAATGACTAAACTTGAACATAAAGAAAATTTTAAAGCCTTAAATTTCGAGTAAATAAGTTAATAAAAGATTAAATAAAATGCTTAATGAGGAATAATGATGAATATAAAATGGACATAATGATCGAAACATGTACATATTTAATAATTTACAAGCATAATTAAATGACTTCATAGGTATATGCATTAATTCATGGATCAAGTAATTACTAATTAGTTTAATCAACGATGTCTAATATCTACTAATTCAGTTTTATAGATTTCCACAATTTAAATCATAAAGTCAGATACTCACAAAACGAATTATCAGACCCATTCCAAGTTCATAATAACTCGTTACGTGCCCTGTAGCAGGGTTGCAGCCACAAAATAATGAAAATCAAGTACTCCAAGTTCAGATTCAAATCAAAGCATGTGTTGTGACCCAACGGGTCGTTTATGAGTCCTGCAATAGCCGACCACACCTAGGAACACACAAGTTGGGTCATAAAAGGGCCTGACCGACCTCGGTCAGAGCAAACCTTAGGGAACTCCGCTGGTCCGAGATCCTCTGTGAATCCAATACAGTTCAAAGTGTCAAACGGGTCGAATAACGATGCAGTAATCGCTGATAACGGGTCAGATTATGAAGAACTGTACGTAGCTTCCCTATTGAATCCCGTCCGCTCTCTCTCTCTCTCTCTCTCATTTTTCTCTCTGCCTTTTTCCTTCTCTCCGCCCTTTTTCCTTTTCTCCTCGAACCCATGTCGCTCTCTTCCCCTCTTCTCTCGACCTGTCCCTTCTTGTCCTTCTCTGTAAGCCTTAATGGCGAAACCGTACCCCTCTTTGACTCTCGCGTTGCCTGTCTTCTCTCGTCCCTTCACCCTGACACCCCTATTCTCTCCCCACTTTCTCTCTTCTCACTCTTCTCTCACATCGCTGGCCCCTCTTTTCTGTCCCTTCTCTCACACCAGCATTTATGGTCGACCCCGTTTTTCTCCGCCTTTTATGCCTCGGCTACTGCTCCCTCTCTCGAGTTCCTTTCTCCCCTATTCCTCTTTGGACTTTCGACTCAGACATTCGAGTATGTTGTACGATGTCCCTGTTACGCACGCACCTTGAGTTTGCTCGGCTTTGCCTATAAATACAGAGCGCCCCTCCCCCTGTCTTCGGATTGCCATTTTTGGTTCTCATGCGTTGAGATTAGTTACAAATAAGCGATATTTTAAATCCGAGAAGTATTTCGATCATCAAGGCAGGGAGGAAAGGGAAGAGAGCTACTCTGAGGTGTGCTTTGCCCGAGCCCCACTCATTCTGACCCTTACTGGTAAACACAGTAACACCTTGTGAACGATTTGCTTATTTGATTTTCTGTGTTTTGTTGTGTTGAGTTCTGCTCTCGTTTACCCCTCCCTGGTTGTCTGGTTTATAACTTGATGGATCTGTGATTGTTTTCTATTGGGGTTGTGAAATGCCTGACCTAAACATAGATTATGACTAGTGGGGTTTTACTGGCATGCTTGGGTTGTTCTGGTACCTATACCAGCCTTGCAGGTCTGACCATTTTCTTTCGATTTGGCCTCAGATACTGGCATGGCCAGTGCCAGTATCAGGTCTCCGGGTTAATCTGGCCTTGCTATGCTGTTTTGTTATTTTTGGGAGCAAAGGTCCAGATGTGATGACTGGGCCTTTTTCTTGTGTGAACCTTTATGGGTTGGGTTGTTTTTGGGACCATGTTATGGACCTGTGCAGTTGAAAGAGAAATCGGGCCTCAGGCCTTTGTTGGACTTGAAGAATTAAAAATAATATTTGGGCATGTTGAGCCCACTTGACCCATGAGATATTACAAAACAGATTCTATAAAATAAAAATAAATAAAATAGTTTCTAAGTATACTTGGGCTTGGGCCCTATTTGGGCTAAGTTGGGTATATACAGATATTACAAATTAGAGGCCCGGCTCAAAATATTTAGTAACTAGACTCGACTAAGAAAAGGGACCGGGAAGGGTATTTGGGAAATGACGACCATAAGTCCGTGCAGCACGAGCTTCGGCTATGACGCACGAGTACGGACTTCTGATCCCACTCCAGGATTAACACAAACCAATAATTAATTAAAATTAACCAACTTGTGTTTTTATGTACTTTTCTATACTATATCTAGCACTAAACCATATAACGTATAATATACGACATAGCTATATAGTAGGATAGTTGTTTAGGAACGACAACGCGTCTGACTTATTGACACTTGACATACAATTATACGTGACGACTAAGTTAATTGATTATTTATAATAACATTATTAATTAAATAATAAAATATAATGTATATATATATATATATATTAGTAAAATATCACACACTAGCGACAGAAATGGACTAAGTAATATTTACATGCCTAACAATATATATTGATCAATTTCTCTATAAGCACAATAATATGCATCTATAATTATTAGAACATTTTATTTCCTTCTTTGCTTAATTTAATTAAAAGTCCGACTAAAAGTGGTTGAATTTATAACATGTCTTCCTCGTGCTATTCTTTATTGATGTTCTGTAGCATATCGCCCTGACGTCAAATAAATGGGAAGTAGTAGAACACTTAGAATCTCACACAACGTTTAACAAAGGAATAGAGACACATAATTCACATCCACTAGCCGTGCAGCAAGGACCCTGCACGAAAACTTTGACTAAGTAAAAATGACAATTAAATTAAGTTAGGAGCATCAAGGACGTCTCAAACGCTTAGATTTTTAAACTCAAATGTTCAATTTAACTAAATACGATCCGATCACTAAATTAGGAGATTTAGCCGACTCGTATCCACTCGCGGGAGACGAGGCCGTTACTGACGCTGTCGACGCTGATACAGGCGCAGACGCTTCAGAGCTGCCCCCGGAGTAGAGTCGACCTTACGTATCGCTCCAGCTATCTCAGGTGTGGTTCCTGGGGTTTATATCCCTCTCTTTTATAATTAGGACCTACCAGACTTACCCAAACTGAACTGTGGTACCAAATTACCAAACAATCAGTAATCAGGCCCGTAGAACTTGAAATGTCATAATTGCATACCGGTAACTGCACCATAAATGAGACCTACCTGCATTGCATGTCATGTGCATCTCATATTGCATGTAAGATCCGATATACGGATTGTATAGCTATTAGAATACTTATAGGTAGAATGCGTATCTCAATACTATATGTATTTCGTCGGGAGTGATGAGTGTCGGGCCGGTGAGACTTAGATTGGGTGTAGTCTGGGGGCATCGTGACGGTTGGATTACGTACGCAAGCTCAATGCCCGTGGGATCCACTCGTCGGGATGTCTTTAAGGACACGAAATCACTTTTCACCAACGATGTCCATCACTTGATGGCTCGTAGTGCCAGATAGAGAGTTTTCTTTTCAATATCCTTACTAACAATTAGTATTATAATAATTCCTCAATTGAGTGATTAAGGTTCGGTTTCTCAGTTTAGAGTATGCGTGTCATATGTGACGTATTGGAGCTATTCCGTTCTTTATATATATTTTCTATTAGCCGATATTTCGGGATCTCCTAATATTCGAAGGTCTTCCTCCTTTGGCCCCTGGTTGGTACAGAGGAAGTTTGGGGCTCCCCTTGGCTTTAACTAGTACAGGGAGTTCCCTTTTATTATATTCTTTTCAAACGGGTAGTCGGTTCCTTATTTCCGTATGACGACTGAGACCGAGTGTTTTCTTTGTATTATTCTCTTTCTGTGAGGGTAGGCGTCTCGGTTCGCTCTTTGACCGAGTGTGTGTTTTTTTTGTAGCCGCTCTGCTTTACCAGGGCGTTTCGTTCTGGAAACTCAGAATTCGTTTTAGGTTACGAGGGCTGCTGTATAGTGCCCCAAGCCTAAAACAAAACCTTAGGTTACGAGGGCTGCTGTATAGTGCCCCACGCCTAAGGGGCGAATCCTGATGTCCTACAACCCGGGTTTCTAAATTTGACCGTCTGATCATTTGACTGGGAGCTTGATATCTTCTCATATTATTTATAGTATATTATTACTCCTCATACAACTTTTGGGTTTATTTTCGTATCGTCTTTTCTAATACATGTTAAGTAATAAAACGGAAATTTTGGTTCATTGGACACATTTAGGCGTAGTAATTTAAACTATAAGATAAGTTTCTTTAAAAATGTAATTTGGTCCAACTCGAATCGGATATAAACCCAAAGGCTGGACCTTAATCCACACTGAGATTCTTATCTCACGTTCCACGGTTGGTTGTGGGGTCCAGGTAAGAAATAGGAGCTGTTTTGAAGTCCAGGAGGAGAGCGCTAGGATGGAGTTCCGATGCCTTCCGTTTTGTAGACCTTCAGTCTGATTTGTTTCTTTTGTTTCGTTCGATTAGGAGTAGTTTGTAGTAGGTTAGTGAGGATCGTCTCATGTCCTTTGATGAGACCGACCTCTTTGAATGTATTTTATATTTCTTTAGCTTCCGCAGTAAATTTTGTAAAAAGGCACTGTACATATATATATATATATATATATATTTTTGGTTGTTGGATGTTCATGTATTGTGTTCACTGTGTGTGCTGTCCCTCTATTTATACAAAAATTGTTAATATCACCTTGTTTCTATAATAATAAATTAAGCCTTTCGTGTACTTGTAAACAAGTACACGTGGCGGGATTAATACCCCTAAGCTACTTAATATTTCTGGGGTGTGACAATTTAATACATGAATAAAATCTTATTTCAACTTGAGTGAAATGGAAGTAATTCTAATTCCCAGTATAAAATGTTTATATATAATGCACCTAAAATTCTGTTGGTCCGTGTGTCAAATTTTAATTGAAAGAGAGGTTGCTTATCAGTGAAATAGGAATTGAGCTTGTTTTTGCTGATCCTTTTTGTCCTATTGTTTGGTTTTTTGCTACAAGATATTCTTTTTTTCTGTTAATTGTGAAATTCATATTTTCAATAGGAAGAAAATATGATACCTTGTCTTTGGTCTCTTCTGTTTTCTTCCAGTCCCAAACATAGATTTAATCAAATTAAACAACAAAATGTTGACATAAACCAGTCACAAGATGCTGTTAGAAAAATGTTGTAATTAAACAATCACAAGCAAAGGCTAAAAGGATTTATCAGGGAATATTTGGTGATGGATCTTTTAAAAGCCCAAAGCATTTCATGAAACAAAGGGGGAAAAAAGAGTAAAATTTGGGATGTACTGTAGGAATTCAAGCTAGTGGGAGAAAGTAGCACGAGAGAATTGTAAGGTGACACTCTGGAGACTAGTGACTAGTTTAAGCTAGATAAGGTTTATCCTATAAATCGCTTTCAATGTTTTCTCATTGGGTTCTGTTAATGTCACTTTATCATTTCTACATACTAGTCACTAGTGAGAGAATGAGAAAAGAGTCAAGGGTAAGCAAATCCAATGCACCAAGCAACCAACCAACAGTGCTTTTCTGAGTCGTTGTCTCCATTTCAGGACCACTTTTGACAAAAGCCTTTAGCATTGTTCATTGTTGTGCTGAGCAGTGATATCATTTTCACACATGCATTACCAGTACAGATTTACCTCGCAATGTATAATATATCTGTACTGCACTACAACTTGCTCTCCACGAACAGAATTCTTTTGCATGGTAATTGGTAATATTCTTGCTGTGTGATCTGATGCAACTTGATTCCGATTACATCATTTTCAAGCTACAGTAAATGTGAAACTGACCTGCTTTTTAAAAAGATTTCCTGTCCACATTGGTGCTTTGAATCTGTTTCATGCTAATAAATTATTGTATAATTTTTTTTTGTTCAGGACTTCTGATACATAGTTTTTTTTTCTTTCTTTTGAGAAAACTGATACATAATTACTTATGTATCATTTTCAAAGAAAGGTGACCGCACCTCTCATTAATATCATAATAAATTCATTATGTACCGAACCTATTTCCTTAGCACACCGTCCTTGTGAATTTGTTGGTGATTAAGTATCAGAATAAACCTACAATGAAAAACAAACTTAAATAAAACAATGGTCCTGGTACCAGCTGGGCTCTCACTGTACTGTTACAAAGCCTAACTGATACTATTGGCATCTAGCACAATAATCCTTCTAGTGCAAAAAGTTAACATCTTTTGAAATAAAGGCAATCATGTTTTCAGTATTAGACTCTGAAGGTGTGTCAACTAAACAAATGAAGCACAAAATAACATGGTTTACTCATTGGTCACTGAAGTTTTAATTTCCCATTATGTTCCAAAATATACATACCTATACCATCAGATCCAGACCCACTCACTATGATATTAATCATTTGATAGATACTCTCATACCTTTCAAGAAAGGTGACTTCTACCTCAATGACCATAATATTGAATCCCTTTTTCTTTTTTAATTTAAAATCTTACTGAAGAATCCAAATGGGGCTAATTGCAATTGTAGGTTTCAAACTAAAAGCTTTTTGGAGCTTCAGATGTCAAAAAGTGAAAATGTTATGTACTCTAAAAAACTGCTCAAACAACTTACTAGTCAAAATAAGAACAAACACTTTATGGAATACTATCTCCTACACAAATTATACAACATTATTGCAAACTACAAATCCCTCAGGAATTACTAGGAATAACATTGAAGAAATGGTAAACTTCTTCTTCATCTAGCACTCCAACCTCAGTTGAGCAAACCGAGCAGCACACAGACTGGTAAGTTGGGCCATCAGCATGTTCTTTGGGTTCTGACAAACCTGAATCAGAGTCTGCCTTGGTGTATCGCTTTCTCTTTGGGTTTTTCTGTTGTTTCCCTTCTCTTAATATCTGATCAGTTCTCACAGTGCAGTTGCGTACAAACATGGCCCTGTACTGTGTCACATACTTCTCATGCCTAATGAATAAAAAAAGGAATTGTTTTGAGTGAAAAGGATAAAAAAAATAAAAATGAACCAATTTTGTGAGTTTTATAGAAGCAAAAAGCATAATTCAGGATTGTAACTTGATCAAACATGATTTTAATTCACAGTATTGAATTAAAATATCTCCTTTAACTATTTTGAAAGCATGTAAGTAGGGACTACTCTATAAATCTGCAATTATAATAGCAGGGCTTCTCTCAATACTGAGAATGAAGGATTCTAATGCATACACAGGATATTTTCCCTTTTGCAAATTTCTAACTTGAATTACATAAGTTCAAGCCAAGAAATAGCTACCCCTAAAATAAGAATTCGGTTAATTACCTCTGACAATCCAAGCAAAGGGTTGTGAAACAGGCAGGGCAGCTCAGAACAGCATCTGAACTTCGACTTTTTCTTTGTTTATCAACCCACAACTCATCCACATCATCAAGTTTTGGATCATAAAATTCAGGCTCAACCGAGTAATCTATTTCATCATCACTAGAAACTACAAATATCCATAGAATCTAATAAGTCAGGAAATAAAGAGGATCTCCAAATTTAAAAGCAAAAATGAATGTTCAGAAGGAGCATTGTAACTTTTCAATAAAGAGAACATATCTTCTAGCAATGTTATATGTTTTCTTTTTCCTCCTCTTGTCCATTTCTAAAGTCTAGTAGTACAACAATAAACAAGACAAAATTGCTTCTATCCCCCAAAAGAACTCCAGTTTTGCTTAATCAACCAGAAAAAAAAAAACTATATTGACAATTACAAGCACTTTATCTGCAGTAACTCATAATCTCTCCTTCATCAAAGGTGTGATTGAGAAAAAATATCAAACACATCTGAATACAACTTCAAAATCCCACATAACCAGACTAATAACTGTCAAACGAGAAAAAGAGAACTCCAAAGCTTTACCTAATTCATGGAAATTTGCAGGTCCTTCGAAATCCATGGCTTCTTTCTTTTTCTCTTTCTCTGGTTTTTTCCCTTCCATAATTTCGCCTATTTCTATCTTTCACCGAGAGATGAGATGATACGGGAAATGCCGATGAATTTCCTCTCTTTCTTTTTGTTAGCGGCCTCAGAGGTTCCCAGTTGGGCCTCTGTACTGTACTAGTTATATGGGCCATCTGGCCCAAAATTCTTGTATCTTCTAAACCTTTCTTCACAGTTCACAATACCGCATAAGGTTTTTTTTCTTCTAAAAATAAAGTCACGGCCTGATTTTCTATTTTAGATTTCAAATGTCTCAATTCTCATCAATCCTTATGTACAATTTACAAACTAGATATTGTTTTTGTCATTAAAGTAACAATTTTATTTCAATATTTTATGACGGTCTAATATATCAAATGAAAGCGTTTTAAAATGATTTTAAGATGGAGTAAAATTTATTTATTAAGACGGTTTAATGTATCAAAAAAACTAGCATTAAAATATTTTTAAGTGTAAGTAAAAATTATTCAATGATTTCAAAATAGTTTAAATGTGTCAAAAGGGAAAGAATTTTAAAAGTACCTTTAAGTGAAATAAAATTAAAGCACCTTTAGTCCTTTATAAACAGTATACTCCTAAATCATTAGGGAGGCGCTATTTTGGAAACTGGATCTGCTGCTCGTAAAATTCCTGCATGTTTCGATCTGGACCGATCAAAACTCATCTAACGGTCAAAGCATATGCCTCTTGAATCAAATCACAGCCGTCCGTGACGGTCGATCGATTTGTGGCGGTCGAATCGAAACAAGCAGAGATTTTACGAGCAGCAGATTCGGATCCGCTATTTTGATAGCTCAGGAGAATATTTATTTTTGTCTAAATCTCAAATTCTCAATCTTACCTGTTCATAACAGATTATTCCATGTTCAAAATGATTATGTTCAAACTGGAGGATGTGAACCCATTCTTTCACCCAAAAAAAGCATAACTTGTGCATTCCAAAACGTGAAGTTTCAAGTTTCAACACAAAGAGAATTTTTTTTTCTCGTTTGACAGTTAATATCTTCATTTGTTTCCCTTCATTAATATGTTATTCATGAACAAGAACCAAAGCAACGACCTCTGGATGAGAGATTTTGAATTCGAAACTCGAATAGAAAACTTAAAATTATTTAAATTTGAGTAGCTTGACTATCATCTTTATCTCAAAAAAAATATGTTATTCATGAACACAAAGCGTCGAGAACCATTCAATTTCAAATTTTAACCAAAAGTGAAGATATTTGATAAATTAGAAGCCATGATTCCATGAACATGTGTTCAAATTAGGTCAATATCTATTACAAAGTGCCTTCTAACGGAAATAAATTTTTTTCTTATTGAAAAATTCATGACTTCATTGAGTCAATCCAGTTAGTTATCACTACACTACTAATCAAATTATGTTGTATAGAGTTTGTTATCCATTTTTTTGTTGTAATGATGAATAAACGAGAATCTAGTTGTATAGAGTTTGTTATCCATCTTTTTTTCGTAATGATGAATAAATGAGAATATGTACCCTCAAATATCATTAAAATTGACCTAAAAGCTCCCAATGACATTTTGCTTTCCCTAAATCTCAAACTCACGACCTCCCAAAACAGAGAGAGTAGCTCTTAAACATTTTTACGAAGATAGTTTGTAGGAGGATATTTTGTACGAGGACAAGCAAGAAAAATAATTCCCAAACGTTAACATTTTGTCAGGATGCATAAGTTGCAAAACGTTAACATTCCGTCTATACAAAAGTCAAGTACAATAAATATTGATGTAGATAAACAAACATACAAGTACGCTAATCTAGACTACGTCAGTACATAAGTACATTCCAATCAACAATTGTCAGATTAAAAAAATAATGAGAACTTGTAGTATTATACAGATTATTAATTTATTATGGTGCCTCTCTATTTTCATTATTAAGTAGTGGCCTGAGATTTGACCTCTCAACCACAGGCACATTGTGCTCTCTCTCTTCATCAAAATGATCCACGCTATGAAAAAATATACCTAAGAACAAAACTGAAATTAGTACTTGGGTTTCTTATATGTGAATGGAGAAAGTGTCATGCATTTCTCAATTTGGTAATGAATAGCAGCATAAAATATTCTCCGCAAGGAAACATTACTATTTGCAAAATCTTGTCGCAATCCGGAAAAATCATATTCAAACCAGTGGGGGATTATTCCCTTTACTGTATATGTGGCCAAATCTATAATAACAAATAACCACTGATGTGGAATATTTCTTTTACACTCCCTTAATTTCTTTAAATGATTATCCTTTTAAAAGAATGAACCACAGGACTGAACTGGAAAACCTTGGGGTTGGTGACAGAAATAGGAAACACTGACATTTTAGGAACAATTTATTCTACTTAATTTTCAACACAAGATCTCTCTTTCGGAAAGTAGCTCAATGGCATATCATAGACTGTAGATGGCTTACAATTGCACACAGATACTGCCAGTTAGGGTGGGGACGTATACAACAAGTATTATATGATACTTTTTTGTGTCAGGTTCTTATATTCAGTTACTAGGTACTCCACTCCCATGTGATATTAGCAAATGATAGTGTCCAGTGTGTGGGGTATCCATGTAGTATATTTTTTTTATAGAAGTAGCGCTCTGCACCCATGCCATATTCGCAAATGATAGTGTCCAGCATGTTAGGGTTATTATGTAGGAATAGGGTTTTGTTTTCACGAGAAGTGTTACATGTACCGAATATAACAATGTTGAGACAAAAGTATTACCAATAAACCATATAATAGCAGCAATGAAAAGAATAGATGTTAATATAAGTGCAGTCTCTCTCCAGTTGTTGATAGCATCCTAATAATAAAATGGAACAATCAAATTGTTAAAAATAATATCCTACCAAAGACAAAAGTACTTGAAATATCGATCTAAGTCTTGTTTGCAAACCTGAAGAACTCCAACAAGAGGTGAAGATGGCACATCACCAAATATGTGGATCGAAACAGTTGACATTGCCATAGATAGAGGCCTTAAGCTTGGTTTTACACAATGCAGGCATATGTAGTTCACTGGGCCCTACATAAGTTCGTAGATCTTAGCAGAAAATTTAGTAGCAAAATTGAGGGATGCATTGGTAATATGTCACACATACAGAGCAGGTGCAAAAGAAAAAGTGCAAGAAGCTTCTCTTTTTTCTTCTATAGTTTTTCTCTACTTTGCTGCAAAAGTGAGAACAATACATACATTAACAACGTACTGCAATACCTGAGTGGCAAAGACTAGCAGCTCCCCAATGGAGAAGAAAGGAATAAACCCATAAAGACTTTTGAAGCAAAATGCAGTGAAACAAAATATAGCCCCGAGAAAAGTAGCACCAGAAAGAAGCTAGAGGAGTAAAAAAAATGAAATACATCAAAATTATATAACTGAATAACTTGTGCCACTTTCAATATACTAATTTACAAATGTACCTTGAAAGCATTTGAAATTGTAGATTCCATTTTATCAAGCAGAAGTCCACCAGCCAGCGTGCCAAATATTCCACAGACTATTGTTATCCCACCAAACATGATATCCGCATTGCCCTGACAAAAATAAGCACTTCCAAATATTACTTGTATAAATATGAAGACAATGAACTTCTTTCGCCAGTACTTACACCTATAAAGCAAGTTCTTTCAATTTCTAAATGTCATGTTGACAAAGGAGGTAGAGCATTTAGTTATGGAACATCCCAAAAAAAAATTTAGCACTTTTGTCAAAATGAAGAGTTACCATATGATAGATGTCATAACCAGCCTTTGGACCCCAGTAGGAATAAGCTCCAATGACGAAGTTATATGCAATGTAACCTAGGAGAATGAACATTTTGAAAGAAAAATAACCAAATTGTAGGAATATAAAACTTAATTGTGGAGTTACTGTCCGAAAACGTAGGGGAGAAAATTGTACCTAGAACATTGACAACATAAACTTTTTCAGATAAAAGAGCTTTCAAGTCCTTTCCGAATCGTGCAGCCTGGTTCCAAAAACTCTTAACATAATCCGACCTAACAGTTGTAACCAATAAATAGATTAATACTATGCAAGAAAAGAAAACAAAAGTGAAGATATTAACATTCTATATACACAGATAACCATACAGGGAAAAGTTCTTTGATGGTGCTGGCTGTTTATCTACCTCATTGCTATCTGAAAAGAAAGTTAAATAAATGAATTTAAAATATTCAATCATGGTGATCAAGAAAGTCATTGTCAACAATGCCAAAAGAGAATTTCCTAAAACTTTACCATCAACAGCTTCTACATTGTCAATTGCAGTTGTTGAAGAAGACAAACCAAACCCTAGAAATAAGATCAATGATACTTAGCTCTCTGTATCAGTTAAAAGCGGAAAACAAAATCCACAAGAATTGAATTCAAATTAGTAAATGGGCTAAACCTTTCAGTTGCAGTGGCTTAATAATAAATCCCAATATAGCAAATGGCAGCATCAAAACGGATTCCCCCCAGAATGCTGCTCGCCAGTGAAGATGTGCACCGACCTGATACATCATTTTTTTAAAGTGCAATTACTTAATTTAGCTTATAAACCCATTCAATAAAAAATATCTCAATGCAAATCAGATTTTCTATGAATAATTATATTTTAGTGAAATAAACTTCATGCATTAGCATTATACATATAGTAATATTATATCACATCAGACAAAAGCAAAAAGAGAAAAAATTGGAGAGTAAATCTATCACAAATGAACTTACCAAACCACCATAAACGTAACCTACTGCTATGCCTGTAGGTATGCACATGTAGAAGACTGCAAGCCAAGCTGTTTTCTGAGAAACACATTAGGGGAAATTTTAATTTCTGTGACAGAAACAATCAATAATATGTATTGGATATATCAAAAAGGTTAACATCTTTTGAATTCATAGTATATTCCAGTTATTTACTTGTGTGTAAGAACAAAAATTCCATGTTTTTTCCTGTTTAGTTCAATATCCTTTAAAACCCCAAGATATTTTCACAGGTCAATTCTACCAAACATGGACAGTTGAGGGATCATCATAAATTCACAATGAAGTACAGATAGATAGAAGGTGATTAAGCAAAAGGATATCTAAGAAACTTGTTTTGCTCCTTTTCTTTTTGAATTACAAAAGTAAACACATTGCTGAAATAGGTACAAACTTGAGCTGGGGGGGCATTATCATCAATGAAGGGAGCAGCAAGACTAATAAATGAAGCTTCACCAACACCAACCAGCCTAAATTCAGAGGAAAATGAATATAAAGACCAATTGACTAAAATACATGTTACCATTTGCCCCTAAAAGAACGCTTACATGCGGCAAACCGTAATCGACCAGAAGTCAAATGAACAACCACAGAAAGCTGTCGCAATGGTCCATACTAATAACCCTACTCCAATAAGCCTGAAAGGATTATGACTAAAAAAAAGGGGAAAAAGAAAATTTAATTAGTGCGGTACTGCGGTGACATAAAAAATGTTACAAGTTACTTCCATTATGTATTTATGTTGAGGGGCAAAAACTGAGTTAGATACTGTTCTAACAGAACTGAAGTTTGGGCCACAAATTGTGATTTCAGTAAAATTGCAAAACCTGATATGGGACTTAGAAGTTTAAACAGAGAAAAAGCTTAATATCAGTCTGAAATTATTTAGTACTTTTTATCACATAATGAACCCATATCCAGAAAAGTGAAATTTCTAAGAAAATGCAATGAGGCAAAAAACTACTAACATTTTTGCCAGGGATGCAAATATTGGGGAAGCTATAAGCAACCCAACCATGAAGGCAGATGACAATACTCCATCTTCAAAGTTATTCAGGTTGAAGTCCCCCCTGTAATTAAATAATTGATAAGATAGGCTAGGAATGTAATGAGACAAAAGTTATTTAAAAGTGATGATCATCAAACTGACATATGTACATAAATGAAATGCATTGACTAGGAGGCCATTGTCACACGATACTGCAATAGCAGATAACCAACCACACGGCCTTGTTTTTCCTTTACACAATAAGATTTTTTTAAGGTTTAACCATGTAACAGAACAACTCAGAGATAATATTTTTTCTACTGAAAGACTTAAAACATTATTAACAAATAAAATAACTCACTGAATCCCAGATCCAGAAGTGCAAGTACCACTTGGTGTACAACTTTTGCGACTCCCATTTACACCATTACTTGCAATTGCTCCTCGATCAAGATAGTTTAGCATATTAATTGTGCAAAATATCACGAGTAACCTGGAGGAAAAAAATAGAAATTAGCAATCCATATCTGGCTCGAGATATTGAACCATGAAATAATGTTATATCCAGGAATCTCAAACAAGTTATGTGTCTCTAAAAAGTTTAATTATTTAATTCTAGGCCGTGAGACTTAATTTTAGAATTAAACGGAGGAACTAACCAAATTGTGATAAAAAGTGAACTGCAATTTCAGTTTGAGGGGATTATTACTGGAAGTGTTTGTCTTATTAGAATAGAGTGGAATCTGTAACCCAAAGTAACTACTGTTGGGAATGGACCTTGTTGCAATCAATTCATCCCATTAGCATGATATTCCACAATCATATCTCCAG
>CAXKVX010004714.1:0-15764 GCA_964058865.1 Eleocharis quinqueflora
GTGAAGTTGACACAAAGCGCCATGCAACCTTCACTGATGCTGCAACAAAAGGGTTACAAGTACAAAATCTAATTTCTAGAAATATTTCACTGACATACACCTTTTTGCCATCATCTTGCTTGTTCCAATATCCATCAATCTTGACTTCTAATTTATAAGCAGTTTCTGGATCAACTCTACACAAAAAACAAAATTTAGAACAAATGAAACTTAAATAACAGAGAAACTTAATTAACTCTACACAAAATTTATAACAATTACTAATTGGATTGTTCAATTACATCATGATTGAAAACAAATGAAACTTAATTAACAGAGAACAATTACTGTCTTACCCGCTAGGAAGGATCCACGATCAAACAACATCGGCTGCCATATTGACCGTATACTGATGCTGCAAAATCTTATAATTAACATAGAGCTTAATGTTGTTAACAACATGACAAATACTGGACTAAAATCACAGTTACAATTCTGCCACTAATTGCCGAAAAAACTGGCATCCACATCAAATGTATACTCGATACTGCCAACTCACAGTTATGATTCTGGCACTAATTAACAGAGAGTATTTACCCAAAACCTTCGATTGGGTTGCGATAATTCGACTGAGGATATGGTTCAGTATGAGCCAGGGGTAAATACCAAAAACCTGGTCTAAAATCACAGTTAGTAGCATCAGCAATCACAATAAATGACAACAATCAAGGCAATCACAGACAAAAAAACTGGTCTAAATTGAAATAGGAAAACAAAGAAGAAGGAAAATTAATGGCATTCTTGTACCTCTCTGATTGGAGAGCAAATCACAGTCTGTATGTATCGCTGATTGGAGAGGAAAAGGTATGGCGTCGCCAAGTCAGTGGTGCTGAGAGCAAAAGGGTGTCGAATCAAGGCAATCACAGTCGAATGCTGGAAAATCTGAGTCGAATCAGTGGTGCTGAGTCGAATCGGAGAGGAAAAGGGTGTCGAATCAGAGAGGAAAGGAAAAGGTGATGAGTCCGTGAGTTGATTGCTAGGGTTCTTTCCCTTTCCTTCTTCTGCTGGGGTGTCGGTGATAATTCGATTGAGGAATCAGGTCTGAGTCCATTCGACTCGATTGTGTTGTTTGGGTTCAGGGGTATTTTAGGTATAATAAATATTATGTATTTTTTAATTACAATTAAATGGTACTAATGGCAGTGTTTTAATTCAATGAGATTTTTAATGGCATTTTAGGAATTTTTAAGTTTGTGGTGGCATTTGACCAATTTCCAAACTTTGGAGTGGCAAATAAAAAATTTTCCCTTTGAAATAAAGCGGTTGGGAGATGGCACTGTCGATTTAAAATGAGAACAGGGAGCCGATCCGGGAGAAAGGTCGGTCGATTCACCGACAACTCTGAGCGCAAATCTTGGTTATTTGAATTAGCATAAAATAAAAGCTTAGGGTAAGTTTGGATTAGGGATTTGATCATTTGACAACGATTCGGTCCAGTCCAGATCGGTTCAGGCCGGTTCAAATCCGTCTGGTTCAATGGGTTGGTCGGTCTGTGGGTTGGCCGGTTCATAGGTTGGTCAGGCTGGGTTTGCATGGTTCAAATTTTGTAGGCAGCCGCAACTTTTTTTAGGCTTATGGGTCGACAGACGGACGAATTTAAGGCGAGTCCGAGCTGGTTCAGTCTAGGTCGGATTAATCAGGTCGCCGGATTTTTCTTTATTTTCGGAAAATTCTAAAAACAAAAAAAAAATCAATGCCATAATTAGTGTTAAAATAGAGCTATCTAGATTAGTGACTGGAATAGTTATTACTTTTTGTTATCTAAATTAGTGCAAAAATATTGATAATTTTGTGCTATCTAGGTTAGTGAAAATATTATTTTAATTGCACATTTAGAGTAGTGATAGTGGAAATTAGTAAAATGATTATTTTTGTTTTTAACGAATAATAATAATAATAATAAATATTAATATCATTTATAATATAATATTACGATAATAATAAATAATAATAACACAAATTACATGATGAAAAACTAATAAAGTAAAAAATATAATAAAATAGTAATAATAATGACTATGATAATAATAATAGCAATTAAATAATAATGACAATTAAAATAATAATAATAAAAAATAATAATGACAATTATAAAATAGTAATAATAATATAATGAAGTTACAACAATAATAATAATAATAATAATTACAATAATAATAATAATAAGTTTGCTCTCCATGACTTGTGCTAATTTGATAATCCTATCATTTTATTGGCTTACCAAATAGCACTACTCACAACTTACTAATTCATGTTTCGATTGTTAGTTAGTGGCCTAGAGGATCAATCATTAGTGATGATACTTTTGTTTAGTTTTTATGTATTGGATGATTTATATCATTTTGTTCCTTGAGTTTTATATATTTTATGGGTTATTTGAGTTGATGACTTGAATTGCGAAACTCTATGATTAATTATTAAAACTCTTAATAGTCTCTAGTCTGATGTCATTAGCATGGAACACTGAATGATTATATAGACTAGTATGTGGATTAATGTGTGATCATGCTTCACAGATCACTGATATGAGGAATCTATTTAATCACAAAAATATACATGTATGAGGTGCTTGATATTGAACATGACCCGCCTTGACTTGTTGTATGGAGTGTGTTTGTGTCATCAGTAAAGTCATAAATTATTATTGATTTTGTTATCTGAGATATTTACAATTCTAGATAATTAATATATATTTTGTGCGATTATCAAACACTACTTTTAATCAAGGGCTATAAAGATAATTTCGGAATATGCATTTATTATGTTAGAAATTATAAATAGTTAATAGGATATATTTGTTTGTCTCATTTCTTATGAGATTAGTGGCATCTTTGTGCGATTGTCAAACGCTACTTTTAACCTAGGGCTATAAAGATAATTTTCGGATATACATCTATTATGTTAGAAATTATAAATAGTCAATAGGATATATTTGTCCGTCTCATTTCTTATGAGATTAATGATATCGTTGGGCCCTTTGATGCGGTGATAATTGTTATACATGCATTTGTGATTATGGAATGATCATAAATAATAATTATGCATCGAGGATCAAGAAAATAATTAATGGTCAAAGATGATACATTCCTACGCTTGGCATTAATTAATGGATATTACGTGCCAAATGAATTAATAATAATGAATAAAGGATCACGATTTGTCTGTGTTTAATCGCGTGATCATAATGCATTGATAGATGCCAATTATTATTTATAAATTAATATTTATTAATTTATTGCTAATCATGACATAGATCCTACTGGGTCACTCCAATTGACATGTTGAAGCATGAAACAAATTGATTATGTTGGACATGATTAATTATTTTAAGTTTGAATTGAATCAATTTGGGCAAGGTTCAAATATGGATGAGATACACTTGAGTTCAGAGTGAGTCCAAATAAATGGGGAGTTTAAATTTTGGCAGAAGATATTTTGTGTGTTTCTTTTGTTGTTGATTTCGCAGAAAATCAATGCAAATTAAGAGCATCTACATTAGTAATTACTTAGCAATTGCTTATGCTTATGTGTCAATTGTTTTTGCAATTGCTGGGTTGCATGACTATTACTTATTTAGCAAATTTGTTTATTAAGCAATCATTGCTTAATTAACACACTGTAGAAATAATTGGACCAATTATTTCTCATTTCTTTTTACTCAATGCATAAGATTGCTAGGATGAAGTGTTAGCAATTTATAATTTTTTTAATTACTAAAAGTGATGACATGATTGTTTAGCAATTAAATTGAATTGTTTCATTATAGATGCTCTAAGGTCAATTGATAAACGCAATTAATTAGATCATTGACATGCGCATGATATGACTCCTCTAACTCATCATTCCATAAATTGGTTGTCTTTTCTTTTGTCTCTCTCGCGCATAAGATTTTGGTTAAATACTTGTGCTAGAAGATGAGCTAGCATCCATCTATACCCCCATATCTCTCTCTCATGTACGTGGGTTTGAGAAAGTTTAGAAAAACAACAATCTAATTCAAATATACTTTTTAGTTTCCTCTCATGTGTTGAGACTTGAGAAGCAAAGGAAATTTAGAAGTACTTGCAATCTTGCTTCAACGAGTCAAGGAGTGCATATGGTAGAGGTTTCACGTTTGAAAAACTTTTATGATACGAGAATAACATCAACATCCTTGTCGTTGATTCGTGAAGACACGAGCAACCACTACACAAAGAAAGTCGTCGTGATAGGTTACGATACCAAGTAAGATATTAAATTCACAAACTCATAGTAAGATTCAAATTTTATAAACATGATCCTTGGGATTTAAAATGGATTGCATGAAAAAGTTTTAAAATTTCGCATCTCATGCACGTAACAAACTGATGGAGAGCATATTGCTATAGCTTCCATTCGAAGAAAGAAGTGAAGGGTTGAGTTAGTTTAGCAGTTATTTTTATTTTCAGACAATTATTTTGTTTCAGTTATCTTGTTTCTTTTGTTTGTTTTAAACTCTGAACCAACACTTTATAAATGAGTTGGATGTATCTTTGAGAATCATTCAGAAATTAAGAAAAAAAACAACTAGTGTCTTTTCACGTTTCTTCTCTGGTTAAGAACTAATGATGAAAACTTACTCTTGTTATTCGCTGCGTTAGGTGGTATCATACTGAGGCCTCCATTCCTCCGAGCCGAGGTTCAGGCTCAACGGGCGGCGGTTACGACTCTGGAACAGTGTCCAAGACTGCAACAGTGCCTAGAGGGTATTGTCGCACGGCTTGATGCCTTGGCAGTTAACCCTAACAGAGATAGGGCGGAAGGAATGCCAAGAGGTGACGATGCTCGAGGCGACTTCTTTCGCATAATGAATTTTGACAACAATCGAGACAATTCCATTCCAGGCGGCGACTCGGAAGAAGATAAAGAAGAGGAAAATTGGCTGGATCGTTATCGAGCCGCTAGGCAAGGTGGTGGTCGTGGCAGAAATCAAGGTAACCGATATGAAATGGATTATGATTTCAAGCTAAGGGTGGATATTCCTAGTTACAATGGGGGTTTGAATATTAAGGATTTCATTGATTGTCTTGCTGAGGTTGATCGATTCTTTGAGTATATGGAGATTTCTAAGGAGAAAAGGATGCAATTGGTGGCTTGTAGGCTGAAAGGGGGAGCCTCTGCTTGGTGGGAGAGATTGCAGAATAGAAGGTATCGTGAAGGGAGGCCACCTATTCGAACTTGGTATAGAATGAAACAGTTGTTGCAGAGGGACTTTATTCCTCCATATTACGAACATATCCTCTTTCAACAATACCAAAAGTGCTACCAGGGGCAAAGGTTTGTTCATGACTATACCGCTAAATTCATGTTGTTGGCTGAAAGAAATGATGTGTGAGAGTGAAGGCCAGTCGGTTGCACGATATTTAGAGGGGCTGAAGCCACAAATTCGAGAAAAAAAATTAGAGTTTAGGTTTTATACAATCTGAATGAGGCAAAGAACATGGCCATGAAGGCAGAGTTGATATGGCAGGAGAGAGGTAACTGTTGGGATTCAAATAGACGTGGATTTGTTGCCGACAATACTTCTAAAAACTCTGTGGAAATGAGTAAAGCAAATTTAGAGGTGCAGAAGATGGGAAAGTGAACAATGTGGCAGGGAAGAAGTCACTAGACACAACCAAACAACAGAAACCAAACAACCCATATGTTAAACAATTGACGTGTTACCGATGTCAACAGTTGGGTCATCGTTCTAATGAATGTCCCACTAGGAAAAATGTTAATATCATGAAAAGAGAAGTAGAGGATGAGGTATGTGAACCTGATGGAGACGATGCAAGTGAGTTTGATGATGGTGTCGAAGATGAGGAGCCTAATTTTGTCATTAGGAGGCTGATGTTAAGCCCTAAATAGGAGGATGTTACTCAGCGCCATCATATTTTCTGTACCAGATGCACCATCAATGAATGTGTGTTTGATTTGATCATAGACAGTGGAAGCTGTGAAAATATAATTGGCAGAGACGTGGTGAAATCGTTGCAATTGATGGTAAAAAAAGCATCCAAATCCTTATTCTATTGGGCGGATCAAAGATGTAGAAAAGATTAAGGTGATTGAACGTTGTAAGGTAGCTTTTTCTATCGAGAAGTATAGAGATGAGGTGTACTGTGATGTGGTGGACATGGATGCGTGTCATTTGCTATTTGGCAGGCTATGGCAGTTTGATATTAATGCACAACATACAGGTAGAGACAATGTGTACGAATTAGAGAATGAGGGAGTGAAGTTTACCTTGTTGCCTTTGAAAGTAAACAGACGTCCTAACAATCCTAAAGTGGAGGGACAATCATACATCACATTCATGAATTCTGAGAAGGAGTTGGAGGCAGCAGTGAAGGATTCTAAGGTGGTTCATGCACTTATTGTGAAGCAAATCCTACCTTTGAGCAAGGATCAACAGATAAGAGTACCAAAAGTTGTTAAGCCTTTGTTGGAGGAGTTTAGTAAGGTTATTCCTGAGGATTTGCCCGACGAACTACCTCCTATGTGTGACATTCAGCACCACATTGATTTGATACCGGGGGCAAGCCTTCCTAACCTATCACATTACAGGATGCGTTCGAAAGAGAGTAGAATCTTACAAGAGAAGGTGCAGGAGTTGCTGAGTAAAGGGTATGTCTGGGACAACATGAGTCAATATCCCTAGGTTGTGGGGATAGTTGGAGGATGTGTGTTGACAGCTGCGCAATCAACATTTTCAAGATCACTATTGGTTACAAGTTCCATATCCCTAGGTTGGATGACATGCTAGACCAGCTAAGCGGGTCAGTGGTGTTTTCAAAGACCGACTTGAGAAGTGGGTATTATCAAATTCGAATCAGACTTGGAGATGAATGGAAGATGGCATTCAAGACAAAGGAAATGATGTATGAATGATTGGCCATGCCATTTGGATTGTCAAAGGCGCCAAGTACCTTCATGAGAATGATGAATCAGGTATTGAAATCTTTGATTGGGAAGTTTGTAATAGTTTATTTTGTCGATTTCTTGATATATAGTAAGTCAAATGAGGAACATCTTATGCACTTGTGAGAGGTATTGATAGTTTTGTAAGAGAAAACACTTTATGCTAACTTGAAGAAGTGCAGCTTTATGGCAGAAAAGTTGTTATTTCTTGGTTTTGTTGTGGGGTCTGATGGGATTCAAGTAGATGAGGAGAAGGTGACAAGAATTAGGGAATGACCAACACCAAAAACAGTGACCGAGTTAAGGAGTTTCTTGAGGTTGGCGAGCTTTTATAGGCGTTTCATTAAGAATTTCATTACCATAGCAGCCTCATTGACAGAATGCTTGAAGAAAGGAAAGTTTCAATGGAGTGAAGAAGCTAAGTCAAGCTTTGTTGTGTTGCAAGAGAAGCTGTGCTCAACTCCTATTTTAGTGTTTTTGTGCAAGAGTAAATAGTTCTATGTTTGTGCTCAAAACACTTTTCTTTATAATGATACCCATTAGCTTTCATTATCTTAGGCTTTTTGAAATAGTACTTCTTAATGGTGTTGGTCTTAGATTTATGTTTATGAAACTTTTGAATTGTCTTGGACTTAATAATTTATACATTTTTTTGAACTAGTAATCATACCCGTGCAAAGCAACGGGAGATATTATGAATTGTGTGTTGCTCAAATACTATTGAATATGACGATGATACTCAAATACTATTAATAGGACAATATTTAAATTGCATGTTGTTCAAATATTATTTTTGTGTTTATGACTCATGACGAATGCGTCATGCGTAATGACATCAAAATTAAAAACCAACTAAAGTTCAAGAATTTATCAATAAATCTTTTTTAATTTTATTATTAATTTATTTGAACTTTCATTGTAAAACAACCATTGTCACGTGATTTCTCTCTTTTTTGACATAAGGACCAAACTCTTTCGTTAGTCTCCAACATTTGTTTTTATTTAACAAAATTAAAAACAAAAAGGCAAACACTTACTTAAAATTCAAGTTATCTTATCAAATCCGAAATGACATTCAAACTATATTTAGTAACCACTAAATATATAAAAACACTCTTTTGGTAGACCACATAACATATTTATTATTATTAATTATGAGCATTCATTTCACATATTTTATAAGAAATCTTTCAATACGTGGCCAAAAAAATGCAAGAGTGATGACAAGTTAGAATAAAAAATATAATATTTATGGTGATATCTTTCGTATGGAGATTACTAATTTAGAATTAATTGGAAATTTTTTCTTTATCAATATTTCAACGCACAATGGACCTGCGAAAATTTTTAGGCAGAGGGCATTTTTGTCCATTAAAAAAGTAAGACTATGACCAAATGGAGTTCTCCATTTCTTACGTGCTTTATAAGATAGTATAGATAATCTCCAAAGAAGCAATATCCTTCCCTTTGTCTAACTTATTGTCTGAAAACCTTTTATTATCTATACTATCTTATAAAGCACCTAAGAAATTGAGTTCTCCATTTGGTCATAGTCTTACTTTTTTTATGGACTAATATACCCTTCAAACCATAGGATACTTACACACAATGATTGATTCTATAAGGACAATAATGTCATTTGACAAATTATATATGGTAAGTATTATAAGGCTCACTATTCACATATGGAAATCATCTGTGGCATTGCATTTTATTAGCTATGGAAGAAAATGGAAAGTGCCAAAATATTTTAAACTATTAATATTTTATGTACAAACTAATTTTCAAGCACGCATTTCATAGTCGCATTACCATACTAATGTATCAAATATTTTAAACTATTCATTATTTTTAACTAAAAAATTAGTTAAATGCCACATAATTTTGACTATGACAAAGTAAAAAAATTATAATATTTTAAAATACTATAGAATCATATTACTGACCATAATTTCAGCCAAAAATTTACAATTACAAGAAATGGACGAGTTAGTTAATTTGTAAAAATATATATAAATATATATATATATATATATATATATATATATATATATATATATATATATTATTTTTTGATATTTTGGTTAGACGTCAAATCATGAAATTAATGAAACGGTGCAATATTCAACCTTGCTTGGTAATTTTGTTTTGTTAATTATTTTTTCATGCATTTAATTTGAAGTTCAAAGATCTGCATTTACATATATTTTTCAAAATATAATTGATATTTGAGATTGATGTATTTTCTCAAAACTATTGTCTTATAAATTTTATGGGACCTACACATGATACAAGAACTAATTTTTATGGGACCTATATCATAGTTAGGAGAATTTAAACTAAGTTGTTTTTGTCTGTTTTTTATAACGTATATTTTACGAAATATTACTGTACGAATTGCATAATTAATATCTTTTATTTTGCTGATGATTTTGTAAATATAGCATTAGAAATTATGCAATGTATGTATAAATTTGGATTAATATCCAATTTTTTTAAATATTTGTTTGAATCTCCGGATTGAATGTGTTAATTATTCCATTCAATTTCATGTATTTTACTCCCCTCTCTATTGATGTCTTGAAAAAAAACCCTTCGTGCACTTCCCTGGGCTAAACCGTTGTGATGCATGTCGCATGACGCACAACGTTTGACGCATCCCGCATGAAGCATGCCGCATGACGCGTGCCGCTTGCCGCATGACACATGCCGCATAACGCATGACCCATGACCCATGACCCATGACCCATGCCGCATGACCCATGACGACGGATGAGGATCACGGATGACGCGTGACGCATGACGCAACACAAAACACGTGACACATGCCACATGACACAAGACATGTGACACATGCCGGAAAGAGAGTGTTCTTGTCTAGAATTCCACTATGTCCACCAGACAATGATATGTTCCCATTCAAAATGAAGAGAAAATAGTTCCTAGTCCGTCTTAGCTTTGCAATGACAATAAATAAAGCTCAAGGACAAACGATTCCGCTTGTTGGCGTCTATCTACATGAACCAGTATTCTCGCACAGACAACTATACGTGAAGTTATCAAGAGGGACATCCCGTAGGAATACAAAGGTTTTGATTAGACCTGTTATTAAAGTAACGCAACCAGGAGTTTACACGTCCAATGTAGTGTACCAAGAGGTTCTACAAGATGACTAATATTGGTAAAGTGTAATATGCTCTCTTTCTTATGTTAAGTTTCATATCTTAGCAGATGTGCTTCTAGCATTTTTATCTTTAGTTTTTCTTATGTTAGTATCTTTCAAGCAAACTAAATAATTAAGCTCATGTGATAATTCTGATTGTGACACTATTTGTTTTTTTGGATTTTACTTGTGTGTTATTTCGTAAGCTGTCTGGATCAGTTTCTTTCTTATATTTATGTTGACAACACATCGGTGATACCTAGAGAATCATCGTCTAAATGAAATTGTTGTGAAGTGCATGTATATGTTATATTGTTATGTAGTTAAAAGAAAATTATGTGCGAAAAATTGTAAAAGCACTTCTCCAAGCATTTATTTTTAATACAACTAATTGACAAAAACACATAATTTTGAATATGCGTCGAATAATTCACAAAAATGTGATACACGCAAAAATAGTATTGGATCAACACGCAATTTAAATGATTCTTTTTCGTTCATAATGCCTCCCGTTGCTTGGCACGTGTACGATTACTAGTTGTATCTAAATGCATGATAAATACATTTTGGTTTGGATGGTTTTCTCTTACGAATGATAGAGGTAGATGTACAAGTTTAAGCACAAGGTGATTCAACTTTTAAAATAGACTCTATTTTGTTTTTGGACTCAAGAAGATTCAACTTAGATTCTAATTCACAAATTCTTTATAAAAGTTTACTAATTTTCTCTTCATTTTTATCCAAGCACATCCTTATTTTATCATATTTTACTCTTAGTTCATATTCACTAAAGAAGGCCTGGTCATCATACAAAAGCTTTCTATTATTGGATATAGATCTAGCGCCTAAACTACAAGAATTTAAATGTACCTCTTCTAGAGAGTTTGAAGAAGATGCGATTGTAATTCCTCTTTCATTTAGATACTCTTCATTGACTTTGGAAAAGATTGTAGCTACTTCATTATTCACTTCATCCTTTGTTTTTTTTTCATCAACTTGCTCTTGTGCCAAGGTGTTGTTCTCCTCTTGTAGAATCAACGTTGTGATAATCTACACTCGAAACACACTTATTAGAACAAAAAATTTCAAGAGTATGCCACATTTCATATGCTAGATTAGAATCAAGAATTTCTCCTAAAGATTCATCTACAAAGTTCAAAATAAAGTAAGAGACATAACTATTATCTAGAATTCTAGAAGTTGAATTCTTGGTAGCATAGAAGATTTATTTGTCAAATATGTATAAGATATCATTTCCACTAAGATAGTCTTTTTTTCAAAGCTCAAAATTAAAACCGTATAATAATAATGATATTTTTGACAATATAAAAAGTCTGAACAAATGAAAATGTCCAGTACTTACGTGCTTCATAAAATATTATAGATAATTACCGTGATTTATTTAGTAAAAAAATATTTTTTACTCAAATAATTAACTCCGTGCTAATAATGCGCATTTTAATTAACAACTTGGTTCCGTGTTGGAATGCCAAACTGGGGTCTGGGGATACGCCTCTTCTAATGTGCAACTTAATTTTTTTTCCGTCAGAGTTCGATGAAAAGAGCAACAACCAATCAGAGCCTTCCTTCTATGTATATTGACGTCGAAATTAAATATTTTGTCAGATTAAATGAAAAATAAAAAAATAAAAGCCCACAGGCCCATAGGGGATACGCCTCTACTAAAAGTCTAAAATACGGGCCCACTCTAAAAGTAAAGCCTCCTATGCTGACATAAGGGCCCACTCTGTCAGTGTCGTCCCTTCTAAGTTATTTCATGTCTAATATTCACCTGAGAAAATGATAAAATTCAGATCGGGATCAATTCCTTGACATATTACCGTAGTAAAATCCTAGACCCAGCATAGCTGAGGCTCTATTCCTCGAAAATGAGTCCAAATTGATTGAATCGAAGTCGAGCTGCCGAAATCTAGAGATTGAGAGGGGAGAGACTAGAGAGTGCACTTTTAATCTTTTAACAGGTATTCTCTAGTTCTTAATTTTTGCATCTTTTTACATTTTCGAATTTCGTGGTGAATTGAGACCAGGAAATGATCCATCTTAGATCCGCTAATTCTCCTTCCTATCTTGCTCTACACTCAAAGTTGTAACTTCCGTATGTTCTTTACTAGTTGATCAAAGATCTACAACCTCTCTATTTACTTTCTTTGATAAGTATGACCTTCTTATGGATCCAGATTGAAGCGCACTTCTCCGTTATTTTTCTTTCACCAAAGTAATACTTGCTCACTCATGCACAGTGACAATTCTATGAATACACTAATCTTAGTACCAGTGTAGCTTAATTGAGTACTGAATTTATGTATTAAGACTCGTGACATGTTTTATTGTTTTGTTTATGTGAATTGATCTCCATCACCATTATGCTATTTCCCTCAAAAAAGAGGTCTCAATTCTACTGAGTTAATTCACTATTGGTTTAGCATAATGTGAAATCCAAAAACTTAATTTCCTTTGCTTTCAGAAATAGAGAGAGGCTCAAATTTTGTAACAAAAATATGGAGAAAACTCCAACATCCGTTCCCTTAACAAATGTGATCTCTTCACGTTCACCGGTTCCCCCACGTGGACCCATGGCCCCGCCTCTATATCCATCACCTGGGCCACCACCAACTACCTTTACCCCTCAAGCTCATAGACCTCCAATTCAATCCCCTTCCTCCGCTGGCTCGCAGTTCAGCACTCCACCGGGCCCCCCAGTGTTCTCCTCTCCTATGCGCCCTTCCATGCCTTTTCATGCCACCCCATCACCTCCCCATCCACCACCCGTCTTCACCCCTGGGTCGAGCACTCTACCTACCTCATCCCCAGTCTGTTTTGTCAACGGGACCACAGAGCTACCCTTGCACTATCCTGCTGGGTCTGATGACTCTGAGCCCAATTCTCCATATGTTCTCTTCTCAGCTCATAAGGTATTGCCTCTTAGTTAAATCTCATTTTTTGGGCTTTGATTGGCAATTGGTAATTGTGGATTTCACTTATGTACCTTGTAGTAATGCATTTTTGGCAGACCTGCATTATTATGGTGCATGACACTTGTCAGACCTACCTATTATCTATAGTCTTCAAGTCTTTACTATAAACAAAACTGTATGTGCTCACATGTCCCCAAGTGCACACATGCACATACAGTGGCAGATCCACAAAAAATCTGATCCTGGGCACAAAAATCAAATATCACACTTAAAACTTGAATATCTACACTTAAGCTTAGGCACAACATAATGTTACATGCTTTATACTTAAAATTCAGTAGAAAAAAAATGAAGAAATGTTTTCTTTAAAATTAAGAGTAGGCACAGGCCTGGGCTTGCCTGAGTATGGATCTGCCTTTGTGCACACAAACCAAGCAATGCCCAAGTTGGTACTCAACTGCTAATCGAAAACACTCTTTGTGCTGGATAGTTGCCCTGTGCGCAGACTATTAACCCCTATTGAATAGTGTTTCAGTACCATTATAAATTGTATTTTAATGCTTTAGAAAATTATAAGGCTCTGTTATATGTCAGTACTGAGAAGTGTGATATCCTTTCATGCAACCGATTTCACATGTGGCTTGATCTAACATAAAGTGTGTAAATAGTGATTTATTTTTTCTTACTTGCGCTGTAATCACTTGCAACTTGTGTTACATATAGGTGCTAAAACGAAAGAAACTGGCAAGTGTACCGAGCCTTGGGTTTGGTGCAATAGTCACACCAGGTTTGGAGATTGCCTCTGGACTTGAGGTTATCGAGCGGGACCCATATCGCTGCGACAACTGTGGTGCCTACTCAAATCTTTATTGCCAGGTGCTTATAGGGTCAGGTCAGTGGCAATGTGTGATCTGCAAGACTTTAAACTCCAGCGAAGGAAGCTATATTTGCAATACAAAAGAAGAGCTCCTGAGCTGGCCTGAGCTAGCAACATCAGCAGTTGACTATGTGTCTGGCAACCGAAGACCTGGATTCATTCCGGTTCCTGAGGCCCGATCTACTGGACCGATATTTCTCTTGATAGATGAGTGCCTGGATGAGGTACATCTGACACACTTACAAGGCTCTCTACATGCATTTGTGAACTCACTACCTCCTACTACTCGAGTTGGTATCATAACTTATGGACGTACAGTATCAGTATATGATTTCTCTGAGGGGTCAGTTGTCTCAGCTGACACAGTACCAGGAGAGAATTCTCCCAGCCAAGACTTACTCAAACCCTTGATATATGGTACAGGTCTTTACCTTTCCCCCATGCATGCATCCCTCCCAGTGGCGCACAGTATATTCTCATCTCTTCGACCATATAAATTAAATGAACCTGAGGTCTCACGTGACCGGTGTCTTGGCACTGCCGTGCAGGTGGCGCTAGGATTAGTACGAGGACCAACAACTGAGATCTCACGAGGGATCATCAGACGGTCAGGAGGCAACTGTAGGATACTGATATGTGCAGGCGGACCCTGCACGTATGGACCTGGATCAGTGCCTCCTTCGGTTAACCATCCCAACTATGCATACCTAGAGAAGAATTCAATAAAGTATATGGAGAAATTGGGGCACGAGGCACGCCGCTATGGGGCTGTTGTCGATTTACTCTGCGCAGGTAACTGCCCAGTGCGTGTGCCAGTTCTTCAACCGCTTGCCAAATCCTTGGGAGGGGTCTTGATCTTGCATGACGATTTTGGGGAGGCTTTTGGGGTCAATTTGCAAAGAGCCTCAACACGTGCTTCTGGGTCAAATGGGCTATTTGAGATTCGATGTTCAGACGATATACTTGTTACCCAAGTTATAGGCCCTGGTGAAGAAGCTGCACCTGATTCACATGAGACATTTAAAAATGATACCTCCTTCCATATACAAATGCACAGTGTGGAGGAGACACAAAGTTTTGCCATATCGATGGATACAAAGGGAGATATAAAGAATGACTTTGTTTATTTTCAATTCTCTGTTCGATATTCTACCTCATACCAGTCAGATGTTACCAGGGTAATAACCGTACAACTACAAACTATTGATAGTGTCTCAGCCTACCTATCAAGTGTAAATGATGATGTTGCTGCGGTTCTCATTGCGAAAAGGACAATACTCCGTGCTGCTACATCAGCAGAGGCAGTGAACATGCGGTACCAGATTGATGAGCGGGTCAAAGACATAGCCTATAAATTTGGGTCTCAGGTGCCGAAATCGAAGATGTACCGGTTTCCTAAAGAACTCCAGTTTTTGCCGGAGCTGCTATTTCATTTGAGACGGGGCCCACTTCTAGGTGGCATAATTGGGCACGAAGATGAGCAGTCAGTGTTGAGGAACCTTTTTCTGAATTCCTCCTTTGATCTGTCACTTCGGATGGTGGGACCCAGGTGTCTGATGCATAGAGAGGGAGGCACGTTCGAAGAGTTACCTGCTTATGACCTCATAATGCAGAGTAATGTCGCTGTTGTTCTCGATCATGGTACCGATATCTTCATATGGCTGGTACAGACCTGCTACTCTGTTTTTTTTTCTAAACATTATTTTTTTCACATTAAGCAACCTAATACCAAACAAGATGTATAAGTTGGCTTTCAAATTCACAGCACCTATAATCAGAAATTTGTTTTTGTTATCATAACAAAATTAGGGTAATTACTTTTCTT